>JARQWZ010003062.1:142500-162500 GCA_033150135.1 Gobio occitaniae
TTTTTTTACTCATCTCACTATGACATTTAAAATCATATTTTTGACTTTTTATCTAATAATGAGGACTTTTAAAATCATATTTATAACATTTCATCTCATAAAGACTTGGCATGCCGTATTTTTGACTTTTTATCTCACTATGACTTTTAAAATAATATTTTTGACTTTTTATCTAATAATGAGGACTTTTAAAATCATATTTTCAACATTTTATCTCATAATAATGAATTATCATGTCATATTTTTTTTACTTTTTATCTCACTATGACTTTTTAAATCATATTTTTGACTTTTTATCTAATAATGAGGACTTTTAAAATCATATTTCCAACATTTTATCTCATAAAGACTTGGCATGCCGTATTTTTGACTTTTTTATCTCAGTATTATGACTTTTAAAATCATATTTTTGACTTTTTATCTAATAATGAGGACTTTTAAAATCATATTTCCAACATTTTATCTCACTATTATGACTTTTAAAATCATATTTTCTACTTTTTATCAAATAATGAGGACATTTAAAATCCTATTTTCAACACTTTATCTCTTAATTATGACTTTATGATAATTGAAATGAGCTGATCAGTAATATAGTTGAATATTTAGTGTCCCCGACTAAGAAAGCCAAAGCCTGAGGCGACGGTGGCAAAATAGATGTAATTAATCATTTTCTTAAATTGCCGCACATAAATAGCCTTGTTTTCAGAACATAACTCAACCTTTTAAATCACAAGCATTTAAGCAATTATTTTCATAATTGTAAGTGTCGTTAGCAAAACGTGTTGAAACACGCGTCTCACGTGTTACATACTTGTAATTTTACATACAAGGTTTTCTTTTTTAAAGAAATAAATACTTTTACTCAGTTTGGACGCATTAAGCTGATCAAAAGTGTCAGTAAAGACATTTATAATGTTACAAAATATTATATTTCAGATAAACGCTGCTTTATATTCATCAAAGAATCCTGAAAAACTAAATGTAAGACGTTTTCCACTAAAATATGAACTGTATCACTGATAATAATTATAAGTGTGTGTTGATATGAGAATGATCAGTGAAGGGTCATGTGACACTGAAGACTGGAGTAATGATGATAAACTCAGCTTTGATAGTGTTAGTGAAATGGACAGCTATAGTATCACACACAGATCTTCACTCATCAGCTTGAGCTGCAGGTGGTTGGTTAAGGTCACATGACGCGGCCTCACCTGCTCTGCAGCAGCTCATTGGCTGTCAGCTGATGGCTCATGGACAGCAGAGACTGACTCTGACAGCCGGACTTCTCCTCAGGGGTTTGGATCCTCAGCCTCCTGACATCCAGATCCTCGACTGAGTCCAGGCCCGTGGCTTTGCTGTATGAGGGAGGGATGTCTGAGGGAGTCCAGAGAGTGTGTGGAGGTTCTGGTTCGCTCACGGCCTCCTCAATGGTGTCACTGGTGCCCTGCCGCGAGTACAGCTCAGAGCGGTGTGTGTGTTCACTGTCAGAGAGCAGAGAGTGTGTGTGTGTGATTCATGAGGTCAACCACCAGGGGGAAGTCTCATCACACTTTATATTGTCTACTGTGATTCAATGCACTCATTTTGAGCTTCTACACTGGACTTGAATTTGAAAAAGACCCACCCTTAAACCTACCCAAACCTGTCCTAACCTTACCCCTATCCCATCACAACAGCAGTGTCCCCTAAAAGGGATAGTTCACCCAAAAATGATAATTACCCCATTATTTACACTCCCTCAAATCATCCTAGGTGTGTGTGACATTCTTCTTTCAGACGAGTTATATTAAAAATGCCCTGGCTAATCCAAGCTTTATAATGGCAGTGAATTGACGGGTCGTTTTTGAAGTCCATAAAAGTGCATCTGTCCATCATAAAAGTGCATCTATCCATCATAAAAGTGCATCTATCCATCATAAAAGTGCATCTATTCATCATAAAAGTGACTCTATCCATCATAAAAGTGACTCTATCATCATAAAAGTGCATCTATCCATCATAAAAGTGCATCTATCCATCATAAAAGTGACTCTATCATCATAAAAGTGCATCTATCCATCATAAAAGTGCATCTATCCATCATAAAAGTGACTCTATCCATCATAAAAGTGACTCTATCATCATAAAAGTGCATCTATCCATCATAAAAGTGACTCTATCATCATAAAAGTGCATCTATCCATCATAAAAGTGCATCTATCCATCATAAAAGTGACTCTATCATCATAAAAGTGCATCTATCCATCATAAAAGTGCATCTATCCATCATAAAAGTGACTATCATCATAAAAGTGCATCTATCCATCATAAAAGTGCATCTGTCCATCATAAAAGTGACTCTATCCATCATAAAAGTGACTCTATCATCATAAAAGTGCATCTATCCATCATAAAAGTGCATCTATCCATCATAAAAGTGACTCTATCATCATAAAAGTGCATCTATCCATCATAAAAGTGCATCTATCCATCATAAAAGTGACTCTATCCATCATAAAAGTGACTCTATCATCATAAAAGTGCATCTATCCATCATAAAAGTGACTCTATCATCATAAAAGTGCATCTATCCATCATAAAAGTGCATCTATCCATCATAAAAGTGACTCTATCATCATAAAAGTGCATCTATCCATCATAAAAGTGCATCTATCCATCATAAAAGTGACTATCATCATAAAAGTGCATCTATCCATCATAAAAGTGACTCTATCCATCATAAAAGTGACTCTATCATCATAAAAGTGCATCTATCCATCATAAAAGTGCATCTGTCCATCATAAAAGTGCATCTATCCATCATAAAAGTGACTCTATCCATCATAAAAGTGACTCTATCATCATAAAAGTGTATCTATCATCATAAAAGTGACTCTATCCATCATAAAAGTGACTCTATCCATCATAAAAGTGACTCTATCCATCATAAAATGATGCGTTAGGGGCTGCGTTTACAAATCTATTAAATTCCTTTGGGGTCAAGCAAAACGTCACTGGTCCCACTCATCGTCTTAATCACACACTAGATTTAATTATATCACATGGAACCAACCCAACCGATATAGATATTATACCGCAAAGTGATGATGTCACTGACCATTACATGGTAACTTGCATACTGCGTACTGCTGAAATCTGTCATGCTGCACCACGTTATCGGCCAGGCAGAACAATCCTTCCAACCACTATAGATAGATTCTCAAATAGCTTACCTGATCTGTCTCAGCTGCTCAGTGAACCCAAACAAACAGATGAACTAGAGGAAATGACTAGCAGTATGAGCACCATTTTCTCTAGTACATTAGAAATTGTAGCACCAATTAGATTAAAAAAGGTTAGAGAGAAAACTAAAGCACCATGGTACAACAGTGCTACACATGTTATTAAGAGAGAAACTCGTAACTTAGAGCGTAAATGGAAACAAACTAATTTAGAGGCTTTAGAATCGCGTGGAAAGATAGTATGTCACGTTATAAAAAGGCCCTAAAAGCAGCCAGGGCTGAGCATCTCCGCAAACTAATAGAAAATAATCAAAATAACCCAAGGTTTTTATTTAACACTGTGGCTAGACTAACAAATAAACAAGCATCGCCTGGACAAAATATTCCGTTACAGTTTAGTAGTAATGATTTTATGAACTTCTTCGCTGACAAAATAGAAAGCATCAGAAACAAAATTGTAAATGTACAATCATTAATGATGTCTTATGATTCAACCGCAATTATCGCCCCTCAAGAACTACTACACCGCTTTACAACTATAGGACAGGAAGAGCTAAATAAACTTATCATTGCATCTAAACCAACAACATGTTTATTAGATCCAATACCCACTAAACTACTGAAAGAGTTGTTAACTGTAGTGGAAGAGCCTCTTCTCAATATTATTAACTCGTCTTTATCTTTAGGTCATGTTCCAAGAATATTCAAGTTGGCAGTCATAAAACCTCTCATTAAGAAGCCACAATTAGATCATAATAATCTAGCAAATTACAGACCAATTTCAAATCTTCCATTCATGTCTAAAATACTAGAAAAAGTTGTGTCCACTCAATTGTGCTCTTTCTTGCAAGAAAATGATATCTATGAAAAATTTCAATCAGGATTCAGGCCGCATCATAGCACAGAAACCGCGCTCGTTAAAATCACAAATGATTTACTTCTAGCTTCTGACCAAGGCTGTATCTCAATACTAGTTCTACTTGATCTTAGTGCTGCGTTCGATACTATAGATCATAAAATACTATTAGATCGACTTCAAAATTACACTGGTGTTCAGGGACAGGCATTAAACTGGTTTAGATCGTATTTATCAGACCGCTACCATTTTGTCTGTCTAAATGGGGAAAAATCAAAGATGATATCAGTAGACTATGGGGTGCCGCAAGGATCCGTGCTAGGCCCTCTGCTATTCTCTATATATATGCTGCCACTTGGTAATATTATAAGAAAACATGGAATTAATTTCCACTGTTATGCTGATGACACTCAATTATATATTTCATCACGACCAGATGAAAACGCTAAATTATCTAAACTGACAGCGTGTGTTGATGATATTAAACACTGGATGACGTGTAATTTTCTGCTATTGAATTCAGATAAAACGGAGGTATTACTTATTGGTCCAAAAAACTGCCCACAAAACCTCTCACAACACAACTTTAACTTGGAAGGATGTCCTGTCACTTTATCCACTACAGTAAAAGACCTGGGTGTTATATTAGACCGCAACTTGTCTTTCGAAAATCATATTTCATATGTTACAAGAACGGCATTTTTCCACCTTAGAAACATTGCTAAGCTACGTAACATGCTATCTATCTCAGATGCAGAAAAGTTAGTTCATGCATTCATGACCTCGAGACTAGATTACTGTAATGCTTTATTAGCTGGTTGTCCTGCATCATCAATAAACAAGCTACAGTTAGTCCAAAAGAGTTCTTACTAGGTCAAGAAAATATGATCATATAACACCAATTTTATCATCTCTACACTGGTTACCTATTAAGTTCCGTATCAATTACAAAGTATTGCTACTGACCTATAAAGCCCTAAATGGTTTAGCTCCAGTGTATTTAACGGATCTTTTATCGCCCTACAATCCATCGCGCTCTTTAAGATCACTAAACTCGAGGCTTCTGGTCATTCCTAGGATATCTAAGTCCACTAAAGGAGGGAGGGCATTTTCACATTTAGCTCCTAAACTCTGGAGTAGTCTTCCTGATATTGTTTGAGGTTCAGACTCGCTGTCCCAGTTTAAAACTAGATTAAAGACGCATCTCTTTAGCCAAGCACTCACATTATAAATACGTTTTATACTACAGTTAAATCGCACCAACAGTATTAATATTCTGAACAGCAGCTATGCTAATTATTTCCCATCTGCATTTCTGTTGTTATCTCGGGACACTAGTCCCGAGGTAACTAGTTCGTCAGCTCCAGTTTGTATCAGCCTCTCATGGAGACTTCAGATGCCCCTGTGATGAGACGACTCGACGCCTGTGATGATACGACTCAACGCCAGCGTTGTTATGGCCTAAAATAATACATGATTGATTAACTTATCCTAACATTTTTCTTTAACATTCTCTTTCTAACATTTTTCAATGTACATTTATGAAATGCACTTTCTGTGAAGCTGCTTTGAAACAATGTGTATTGTGAAAAGCACTATACAAATAAATTTGAATTGAATTGAATTGAATTGAATAAAAGTGACTCTATCATCATAAAAGTAGGGCTGTGTTGAAAAAACCGATTCACCAATTCTGAATCGATTTTCATATTAATTTCTAAAGATCGATCCGTAACTCAGAGGATCGATTTAATAATAGGCTTACATTTTAATTTGCCGCGTCACTGAATTCACGCATTCGCGCGAGGTGGAAGGACATTAAAACAACGAACATGGCATCTTTGAAAACTCCAGAAACGCTAAAAGCTGCGATCTGGCAGATTGTGGTTTCTCTTGATTTAAGGCGTTTATCCTCCGAAGCCGTACAGGGCGCGTCCCTGCCGCTTCAGCGCGTACACAACATCCATGACGGTCTTTCTCTTGGCGTGCTCGGTGTAGGTCACCGCATCGCGGATCACGTTCTCCAGGAACACCTTCAACACTCCGCGGGTCTCCTCGAAGATCAGACCGGAGATGCGCTTGACACCGCCGCGGCGAGCCAGACGACGGATGGCGGGTTTGGTGATTCCCTGGATGTTATCGCGCAAAACTTTACGGTGACGCTAAGCGCCTCCTTTAACTTTGCGATCTTAATGTCAATTCTTAATGTCATTTTTAATAATACATCAGGTTCGCGTCTAAATAATTGGTCTACTGCTGCTGATATACCTCTGCGTCCTCTGTCATCTACACCAGTGCAAGTTTGTGAAAGCAGTTGTATCAACACTCTGGAAGGGGGTTGTTCTTTGCAACCATCAATACTCCACTCATTTGCAGTTGAATGTCTATAATAATAGTATCAATATGTTGCATAACTACAGTCCTGTAATTCAGGTAACAGCTGGAAAAAAATGCTTTCTTAAAAAACACTTATTTAAATCTCGAAGATCGGATCGGATCGAATCGAATCGAATAATGATAATCGATTCAAGATCTTGAGAATCGGAATCGAATCGATTCTTGAAATTTGAATCGAAACCCAGCCCTACATAAAAGTGCATCTATCCATCATAAAAGTGCATCTATCCATCATAAAAGTGCATCTATCCATCATAAAAGTGCATCCATCCATCATAAAAGTGCATCCATCCATCATAAAAGTGCATCCATCCATCATAAAAGTGCATCTATTCATCATAAAACTGCATCTATCCATCATAAAAGTGCATCTATTCATCATAAAAGTGACTCTATAATCATAAAAGTGCATCTATTCATCATAAAAGTGCATCTATCCATCATAAAAGTGCATCTATTCATCATAAAAGTGAATCTATCCATCATAAAAGTGCATCTATTCATCATAAAAGTGACTATCATTATAAAAGTGCATCTATTCATCATAAAAGTGCATCTATCCATCATAAAAGTGCATCTATCCATCATAAAAGTGCATCCATCCATCATAAAAGTGCATCTATCCATCATAAAAGTGCATCTATTCATCATAAAAGTGCATCTATTCATCATAAAAGTGCATCTATTCATCATAAAAGTGACTCTATAATCATAAAAGTGCATCTATTCTTCATAAAAGTGCATCTATCCATCATAAAAGTGCATCTATTCATCATAAAAGTGAATCTATCCATCATAAAAGTGACTCTATCATCATAAAAGTGCATCTATTCATCATAAAAGTGCATCTATTCATCATAAAAGTGACTCTATCATCATAAAAGTTTATCTATTCATCATAAAAGTGCATCCATCCATCATAAAAGTGCATCTATTCATCATAAAACTGCATCTATCCATCATAAAAGTGCATCCATCCATCATAAAAGTGCATCTATTCATCATAAAAGTGAATCTATCCATCATAAAAGTGCATCTATTCATCATAAAAGTGACTCTATCATCATAAAAGTGCATCTATTCATCATAAAAGTGCATCTATCCATCATAAAAGTGCATCTATTCATCATAAAACTGCATCTATCCATCATAAAAGTGCATCCATCCATCATAAAAGTGCATCTATTCATCATAAAACTGCATCTATCCATCATAAAAGTGCATCCATCCATCATAAAAGTGCATCTATTCATCATAAAAGTGAATCTATCCATCATAAAAGTGCATCTATTCATCATAAAAGTGACTATAATCATAAAAGTGCATCTATCCATCATAAAAGTGCATCTATTCATCATAAAAGTGAATCTATCCATCATAAAAGTGCATCTATTCATCATAAAAGTGACTATCATTATAAAAGTGCATCTATCCATCATAAAAGTGCATCTATCCATCATAAAAGTGCATCTATTCATCATAAAAGTGAATCTATCCATCATAAAAGGGCATCTATCCATCATAAAAGTGCATCTATTCATTATAAAAGTGAATCTATCCATCATAAAAGGGCATCTATCATCATAAAAGTGAATCTATCCATCATAAAAGTGCATCTATTCATCATAAAAGTGACTATCATTATAAAAGTGCATCTGTCCATCATAAAAGTGCATCTATTCATCATAAAAGTGACTATCATTATAAAAGTGCATCTATCCATCATAAAAGTGCATCTATCCATCATAAAAGTGCATCTATCCATCATAAAAGTGGATCTATCCATCATAAAAGTGCATCTATCCATCATAAAAGTGCATCTGTCCATCATAAAAGTGCATCTATTCATCATAAAAGTGACTATCATTATAAAAGTGCATCTATCCATCATAAAAGTGCATCTATCCATCATAAAAGTGCATCTATCCATCATAAAAGTGCATCTATCATCATAAAAGTGCATCTATCCATCATAAAAGTGCATCTATCCATCATAAAAGTGCATCTATTCATCATAAAAGTGAATCTATTCATCATAAAAGTGCATCTATTCATCATAAAAGTGAATCTATCCATCATAAAAGTGGATCTATCCATCATAAAAGTGCATCTATCCATCATAAAAGTGCATCTATCATTATAAAAGTGCATCTGTCCATCATAAAAGTGCATCTATTCATCATAAAAGTGACTATCATTATAAAAGTGCATCTATCCATCATAAAAGTGCATCTATCCATCATAAAAGTGCATCTATCCATCATAAAAGTGCATCTATCATCATAAAAGTGCATCTATCCATCATAAAAGTGCATCTATCCATCATAAAAGTGCATCTATTCATCATAAAAGTGACTCTATCATTATAAAAGTGCATCTATCATCATAAAAGTGCATCTATCCATCATAAAAGTGCATCTATCATCATAAAAGTGCATCTATCCATCATAAAAGTGCATCTATCATCATAAAAGTGCATCTATCCATCATAAAAGTGCATCTATCCATCATAAAAGTGCATCTATTCATCATAAAAGTGAATCTATCCATCATAAAAGTGACTATCATTATAAAAGTGCATCTATCATCATAAAAGTGCATCTATCCATCATAAAAGTGCATCTATCATCATAAAAGTGCATCTATTCATTATAAAAGTGAATCTATCCATCATAAAAGTGCATCTATCCATCATAAAAGTGCATCTATCCATCATAAAAGTGCATCTATCCATCATAAAAGTGCATCTATCATCATAAAAGTGCATCTATCCATCATAAAAGTGCATCTATCATCATAAAAGTGCATCTATCCATCATAAAAGTGCATCTATCATCATAAAAGTGCATCTATCCATCATAAAAGTGCATCTATTCATCATAAAAGTGCATCCATCCATCATAAAAGTGCATCTATCCATCATAAAAGTGCATCTATTCATCATAAAAGTGAATCTATCCATCATAAAAGTGACTATCATTATAAAAGTGCATCTATCATCATAAAAGTGCATCTATCCATCATAAAAGTGCATCTATCATCATAAAAGTGCATCTATTCATCATAAAAGTGAATCTATCCATCATAAAAGTGCATCTATCCATCATAAAAGTGCATCTATCCATCATAAAAGTGCATCTATCCATCATAAAAGTGCATCTATCATCATAAAAGTGCATCTATCCATCATAAAAGTGCATCTATCATCATAAAAGTGCATCTATCCATCATAAAAGTGCATCTATCATCATAAAAGTGCATCTATCCATCATAAAAGTGCATCTATTCATCATAAAAGTGCATCTATCCATCATAAAAGTGCATCTATTCATCATAAAAGTGCATCCATCCATCATAAAAGTGCATCTATTCATCATAAAACTGCATCTATCCATCATAAAAGTGCATCTATCATCATAAAAGTGCATCTATTCATCATAAAAGTGACTCTATAATCATAAAAGTGCATCTATCATCATAAAAGTGCATCTATCCATCATAAAAGTGCATCTATCCATCATAAAAGTGCATCTATCCATCATAAAAGTGCATCTATCATCATAAAAGTGCATCTATCCATCATAAAAGTGCATCTATCATCATAAAAGTGCATCTATCCATCATAAAAGTGCATCTATCATCATAAAAGTGCATCTATCCATCATAAAAGTGCATCTATTCATCATAAAAGTGCATCTATCCATCATAAAAGTGCATCTATCATCATAAAAGTGCATCTATCCATCATAAAAGTGCATCTATCCATCATAAAAGTGCATCTATCCATCATAAAAGTGCATCTATCATCATAAAAGTGCATCTATCCATCATAAAAGTGCATCTATCATCATAAAAGTGCATCTATCCATCATAAAAGTGCATCTATCATCATAAAAGTGCATCTATCCATCATAAAAGTGCATCTATTCATCATAAAAGTGCATCTATCCATCATAAAAGTGCATCTATTCATCATAAAAGTGCATCCATCCATCATAAAAGTGCATCTATTCATCATAAAACTGCATCTATCCATCATAAAAGTGCATCTATCATCATAAAAGTGCATCTATTCATCATAAAAGTGACTCTATAATCATAAAAGTGCATCTATTCATCATAAAAGTGCATCTATCCATCATAAAAGTGCATCTATTCATCATAAAAGTGAATCTATCCATCATAAAAGTGACTCTATCATCATAAAAGTGCATCTATTCATCATAAAAGTGCATCTATTCATCATAAAAGTGACTCTATCATCATAAAAGTTTATCTATTCATCATAAAAGTGCATCCATCCATCATAAAAGTGCATCTATCATTATAAAAGTGCATCCATCCATCATAAAAATCATTTAAAATGTAAAAATTAAATAATGTCCCATTCCAATTACTCCAATCAAATAGTGAAAAATGAAATGGATTAAAAAGCCATAGTTAATATCGGTTTTTAAGATTTTCAAAGGCCCCAGGCACAATTTCTACATGATAAAATATTTCACATCTAGGAATAACGGGGAAAAAAAAGTGATTGTTGTTGTGACTGAATTCCCTCTGTGTGTGTGTGTGTGTGTGTGAGCAGAAGGTTGTGGAAGCGCTGTCAGCGCAGGGCTACAGTAACCATCCACAGCTGTGTGTGTGTTTACATTCAGGACAGACTCGCTGACAAGAATAATAGAGTCACCTGCCTCTTAAGTGTTACTGACAGAGCTGTGATCACACACACACACACACACACACACACACACACACACACACACACACACACACACACACACACACACCTGGATGACGACTGCAGGTCTACACTGGGCAGGCGGTGGAGTCTGGGTCGAGCTCGCTGGCTGGTTTTGAGGACGATGGTTTCCTCAGGCTGGTCCAGTGTGGACTCATACAGCACAGTGGACTCTGTGTACACACTGCAGAAAACACACACACACACACACACACACACACACACACACACACACACACACACGACTCACTTACCATAACATCACCAGGCTTTGTTAGATGAGGCAACATGATATTCTTTCAAGAGTCTGGGAAACATAAGGTAATTATTCCCTACCATGGTATAGTGAAGATCAACAGTAAAGACATTTTTGGGTTATGCTTTATTTTAAGGTGTCATTGTTTCAGTGTAATTATATATTTAAGTACAGAGTAATACTGATTAACATGTACACTAACACTTTAAAATAACTACACACTATGAAGCATTAGTTAAGCATTAGTAAATAGTTAATTCATCATTTGTAAAGCATTACTAAGCAGTTTATAAATACAGCTATAAATGCTTTATAAGCATATCTATACTGTGTTTAATAATTGTATTATCATACTTTATAAATGATCAATTTATCATTTCTAAATGAAGGATTACATTGTTTACAAACCAGTTATTTAGGAGTTGTCAGTGGTTCATCAGATCATTTAGAAAGTGTAAGTAATAAATAAATATACATTTATACATCTTATTATTTAGACATATTGTAATAGTTACTCAGCGTGTTAATAAATGCTTTATTAACATATATTCCTACTGTAATTCATGATTAATTCAGGTATTTATGAAACAGTTAGTAGTTGTCAGTGAACTATTTCTTGAGCTCATGTAAAGTGAGGACGATTTATGCCTCGTAAAGCTTTTACAAAGGAGATTTAAAGGCTCAGTTTCTTCTGCGCGGCTGTTCTCTAATGTTGTAAAGTTAGTACTGTTTTGACACTATAACACATTTTATTATTGTTTTATCTAAATTTAATTTGTTGTATTTTGGCACTCCTGTAATCCAGTGTGATCCACTGGTGTATGTTTATTCAGCAATGTTTACACTTTACAGAAATGTAATGCAGAGGCTCAGTTTCATCTGATTGCGGTTATGGTTTCTGGCGGTCTACAGCAGAGGTGGAAAGTAACGAATTACATTTACTCGCGTTACTGTAATTGAGTAGTTTTTCTGCGTACTTCTACTTTTTTAAGTAGATTTAAAAATCTGTAATTTTACTTTTACTTAAGTATGTTTTGTTTGAAGTATTGTACTTCGCTACATTTTAAACCACATCCGTTACGGAGTAAAAATAAATAATACAAAGGGGGGGAAACGCGATCCGGAAACGACTGCATTGAATTGAAGGCGGGAGAACGAACGCAAAAATCACAAAAAGATGGAGACGGACGGACAAGACAGACGTCAGCTGAAAGCGAAACGCCGTCGCAAACCCCTGGATAGGATGGAAAAACTTTGGATATAGACAAAACATAGCCGGGTGTTGTCCTGGAGGATATTAAATTAGCACAAAAATGTTGATACAAAGGAGGAAACACATAGAACATGTTCGGGAACATCATCCCTCTGTGCGGATAAAGGTATGTTTATAACTTAAGGCCGAATGTATTCTGTGATGCAGAGGGAATCCCGGAATTACAATATAACACAGATGTCACGTAAAACACGCAAACTGATGGATGAATGAATACATCGACATTAGAGCTGTACAATAAATTAAATCGCGACATGGTCTGTGAATATTAAAGCTCAAAACACTGCTATATGAATATATGATCTGCTTCTTCTGTGTCTGTGTGAATGAGCAGCTCCGTTTCGTCTACTAGCCTACATACTTAAGTAGCCTACGCGATGCTCGTCGTGTTTAACATCTCAAAAAACATATATGGGCATGAACATACGGTATGAACATTTCCAGAGCTGATCTGAGACCCCCAATGAACATTTTCATCATTTTATTTGATTAAAAACCTTTATCAAATACACTCTGAAACAGATCTTCCCTGAAATAGGTCCTCACTAAAACCTGTCAAAATAAACGGTTTAACTAGATGAAATTGTGACAGAAATATATTACTATTGTAGGCCTATAGAAGACTTGTCAAAATAATAATAATAATAACAACAATAATAATATTACATCATTTAAACATAATTTAAGAATATATTTTTAAATCCATGGTTTAATTTAGTAAAACAGCAGCGCTTTGCCCCAAAAAAATGAAAGGATAAGTATTTGATTACCACCGTTTTGGTAATGTATTTGTATTAAATCATAAAAAGAAAACTCTATTATTCCTAAAGTTGTTAATCTAATTCAAAATAATTTATTTAGTTCATTATACATGTTTTATTGAAATGTAAAAAAAATAAATAAAATAAAAATAAATAAATTGATTTCAAGTTTGTTATAATAAAGCATTTTTTCAACCAAAGAAAAAAAAGTTTCCATTAATTTAATGCCATTTTAACTGGTGATAATAATAACCATAATTTAATAATACAGTTTATTTATTAAATAATTAATACCGTGATGCTGTGAAACTCATTCTACTACAACCCTACACAGGAGATTCCCCAACCCGCTGTTAAAAAAAGTAACTCAGTAACTTACATTTTAAATGAACTACTTTTTACTTTTACTTGAGTAAATTTTTAGACAATAACTTTTACTTCTACTTAAGTAAAATTTCATTGAAGTAGTAGTACTTTTACTTGAGTAGAATATTTTTTTACTCTTTCCACCTCTGGTCTACAGGAATATTATTTTATATGACATTGAAGAAGTTTAATTTAAATTTTATATTAAGTTACTAGTTGTACAGTCTCCATTTTTGCATTTTGAAATAAATATTTCTATGTGCTATATTCCTCCTGTGTTGTGTTTGTTTCCTTTTCCTGTTCAGAAGAGAAACTGAGCCTTTAAATCTCCTTTGTAAAAGCTTTACGAGGCATAACTAGTCCCCACTTTAGATGAGCTCACAGAAATAGTTCACTGACAACTATTAAATGTTTTATAAATACCTGAATTAATCATGAATTACAGTAGGAATATATGTTAATAAAGTATTTATTAACACACTGAGCAACTATTACTATAAGTCTAAATAATAAGATGTATAAATGTACATTTAAATAGTTTATTAACCCTTTACTTACGCTTTCTAAATGATCTGATGAACCACTGACAACTCCTAAATAACTGGTTTGTAAACAATGTAATTGTCATGATCCCAGCCTGTGTTTCCCTGTCTTGTGAGGACTTTTGTTATTTCCTGTCTTGTGTCATGTTTTGTAGTTCTTTGTAGTTTTTTCATGTTGATTAGTTCTCCCAGGTGTTTCCAATTTAGCCACTCCCTCTTGTTATCTTGTTAAGCTAGTCTTCCCTTTGTGTATATATAGTGCTTGTGTCTTACTGGTGTTTGTGGGTTGTTATACATGGTATGGTTGCTTCTAGTTTGTGTGTCCTAGTGGTTTTTGTTCCTTCGTTTCTTTATTCCTGGAGTTATTTGGTTCAATGTGTTATTTTATAAAAAACCCTGCATTTAGATCCTCGCCTTCGTCTGCTTTCTCCAGCACGTGACAGAACAACCCACCACTATGGATCTAGCAGGAGGAAATCAGGACCCTATACGTATCCTGTGCTCCATGTATCAAAATGGCCGTTCCATTGAGGAATATGTGAAGGACTTTCTTGCCTATTACCATCTTGCTCCTTTGGATGACATTATGCTGATGGAATGTTTCTGGAGCGGGCTGGACAATTACATTGGCCAACTGATGCCGGAGGAAACTACTGGCTGGACCCCGGCTCAGTATATTGACCTCGCTCTGTGGCTGTGTGGATCTCCATTAATGGTAGGGGAAGTGGAGGGGCTTGGACCACTGTGTACCCCAACTGTCATGGCATCCAAGCCCAAGTCTCTACCCATCATGATCACACTGCCCACCGTCCAGAGTCCAGCTACGTCTCCTGTACATGTCCTGCGTCCAGAGATGGCTCCAGCCACTGTCCTGCATCCAGAGATGGCTCCAGCCACTGACCAGCGTCTAGAGATGGCTCCAGCCACTGACCAGCGTCCAGAGATGGCTCCAGCCACTGACCAGCGTCCAGAGATGGCTCCAGCCACTGACCAGCGTCCAGAGATGGCTCCAGCCACTGACCAGCGTCCAGAGATGGCTCCAGCCACTGTCCTGCATCCAGAGATGGCTCCAGCCACTGACCAGCGTCTAGAGATGGCTCCAGCCACTGACCAGCGTCCAGAGATGGCTCCAGCCACTGACCAGCGTCTAGAGATGGCTCCAGCCACTGACCAGCGTCCAGAGATGGCTCCAGCCACTGACCAGCGTCCAGAGATGGCTCCAGCCACTGACCAGCGTCCAGAGATGGCTCCAGCCACTGTCCTGCATCCAGAGATGGCTCCAGCCACTGACCAGCGTCCAGAGATGGCTCCAGCCACTGACCAGCGTCCAGAGATGGCTCCAGCCACTGACCAGCGTCTAGAGATGGCTCCAGCCACTGACCAGCGTCTAGAGATGGCTCCAGCCACTGACCAGCGTCTAGAGATGGCTCCGGCCACTGACCAGCGTCTAGAGATGGCTCCAGCCACTGACCAGCGTCTAGAGATGGCTCCGGCCACTGATCAGCGTCCAGAGATGGCTCCGGCCACTGACCAGCGTCTAGAGATGGCTCCGGCCACTGACCAGCGTCTAGAGATGGCTCCGGCCACTGATCAGCGTCCAGAGATGGCTCCGGCCACTGACCAGCGTCTAGAGATGGCTCCGGCCACTGACCAGCGTCTAGAGATGGCTCCGGCCACTGATCAGCGTCCAGAGATGGCTCCGGCCACTGACCAGCGTCTAGAGATGGCTCCGGCCACTGACCAGCGTCCAGAGAGGGCTTCGGCCCGTGTCCCGAGTCCAGAGAGGGCTCCGCCTCCAGTCCCGAGTCCAGAGAGGGCTCCGGCCCGTGTCCCGAGTCCAGAGAGGACTCCGCCTCCAGTCCCGAGTCCAGTGAGGGCTCCGGCCCGTGTCCCGAGTCCAGAGAGGGCTCCGCCTCCAGTCACGAGTCCAGAGAGGGCTCCGCCTCCTGTCACGAGTCCAGAGAGGAATCTAACCGGGCCACCTGCTCAGCCTGCACCGTCGTGGGGGTCTCCAAGACCGTCTGCGCTGCTGTGGTGGTCGTCTGCTCCGCCGTGGGGGTTTTCAACCTCGTCTGCGCTGCTGTGGTGGTCGTCTGCCCCGCCCGAGCTGCCTGTGCCTCCGTGGTCTCCTGAGCTGCCTGCGCCTCCATGGTCTCCTGAGCTGCCTGCGCCTCCATGGTCTCCTGAGCTGCCTGCGCCTCCATGGTCTCCTGAGCTGCCTGCGCCTCCATGGTCTCCTGAGCTGCCTGCGCCTCCATGGTCTCCTGAGCTGCCTGCGCCTCCATGGTCTCCTGAGCTGCCTGCGCCTCCATGGTCTCCTGAGCTGCCTGCGCCTCCATGGTCTCCTGAGCTGCCTGCGCCTCCATGGTCTCCTGAGCTGCCTGCGCCTCCATGGTCTCCTGAGCTGCCTGCGCCTCCATGGTCTCCTGAGCTGCCTGCGCCTCCATGGTCTCCTGAGCTGCCTGCGCCTCCTTGGTCTCCTGAGCTGCCTGCGCCTCCATGGTCTCCTGAGCTGCCTGCGCCTCCATGGTCTCCTGAGCTGCCTGCGCCTCCATGGTCTCCTGAGCTGCCTGCGCCTCCATGGTCTCCTGAGCTGCCTGCGCCTCCATGGTCTCCTGAGCTGCCTGCGCCTCCATGGTCTCCTGTGCCTCCGTGGTCTCCTGAGCTGCCTGCGCCTCCATGGTCTCCTGAGCTGCCTGCGCCTCCATGGTCTCCTGAGCTGCCTGCGCCTCCATGGTCTCCTGAGCTGCCTGCGCCTCCATGGTCTCCTGTGCCTCCGTGGTCTCCTGAGCTGCCTGCGCCTCCATGGTCTCCTGAGCTGCCTGCGCCTCCATGGTCTCCTGAGCTGCCTGCGCCTCCATGGTCTCCTGAGCTGCCTGCGCCTCCATGGTCTCCTGAGCTGCCTGCGCCTCCATGGTCTCCTGAGCTGCCTGCGCCTCCGTGGTCTCCTGAGCTGCCTGCGCCTCCTTGGTCTCCTGAGCTGCCTGCGCCTCCGTGGTCCCCTGAACTGCCCGACCCTAAATGGCTTCCTGAACTGCTCCCGGGCCCAGGTCCGCCCCCTGCACAGGCCTGGCCCACCATCCCTCCCCCTGTTCTGCCTCCATTCCACCACCCTTCTAAACTGTTTCCTGTGGAGCGTCTGGAATCCGCTCCTTAAGTGGGGGGCTCTGTCATGATCCCAGCCTGTGTTTCCCTGTCTTGTGAGGACTTTTGTTATTTCCTGTCTTGTGTCATGTTTTGTAGTTCTTTGTAGTTTTTTCATGTTGATTAGTTCTCCCAGGTGTTTCCAATTTAGCCACTCCCTCTTGTTATCTTGTTAAGCTAGTCTTCCCTTTGTGTATATATAGTGCTTGTGTCTTACTGGTGTTTGTGGGTTGTTATACATGGTATGGTTGCTTCTAGTTTGTGTGTCCTAGTGGTTTTTGTTCCTTCGTTTCTTTATTCCTGGAGTTATTTGGTTCAATGTGTTATTTTATAAAAAACCCTGCATTTAGATCCTCGCCTTCGCCTGCTTTCTCCAGCACGTGACAGTAATACTTAATTTAGAAATGATAAATTGATCATTTATAAAGTATGAAAATATAATTATTAAATACATTATGGATATGCTTATAAATCAAGAATAAAGCATTTATAGCATTATATTTATTAATGTATATTAATGCTTTACAAATGATGAATTAACGATTTACTAATGCTTCAGTTATTATAAAGTGTTACCGTTATTGGTATGTATTATAATACAACAAGGACACTAAAATAAAGTGTTACAGATTTTCTGTTCGTTTGAACTTTCTCTTTATTGAGGAATCCGGAAAAAAATGCGATATGGTTTCCATAAAAATATTGCATTTTTAAAATTACGTTCTTTTATTTTGTAATAATATTTCACTGTTTTTACTGTATTTCATATCAAATAAATCCAGCCTTGGTGAGCAGAAGAGACTACATATATGTAAATATACTATGTAAATATGGTATCAGAGTATGTTTTTACCATTTTATACCGCCTGAGCTTGGCAATATTTATACAGCACATGTTTGGCCAAATAATTTATGAATTAGCAAAGGCATATCTCAGCCGTGATGATTTGGCATCAGTGTGAGGAACAGGGAAGAGCCTTATCTGCCCTCGAGCCTTGCACAGGGTGTAGCGAGAGTAAACACGGATCAAAATAACAGCTGCTTTTCATCTCGTTTACGGTTCACACTCAAGAGCTCAAATTAAAGGGTTAGTTCACCCAAAAATGAAAATTTTGTCATTAATGACTGAGCCTCATGTCGTTGGACACCCGTCAGACCTCCGTTCATCTTCAGACACAAATGAAGATATTTTAGTGTAAATCTGATGCTCTGAAAGGCCTCCATTGGCTCAACTTTACACTCTCAAGACCCTTAAAAGACACTGAAGACTAAAGTTACAAAGCAGGGCTTAAAAACAGAAAAAAATATCAATCGGTTCACTCCGAGCAGAATCGATATTTTAACGTTTCCGTTTTTGCGTTCCTCAATAAACATTACTGTTCCGAAAACGGTTTGATTTGAAAAAATACCGGTTAATAACGTTATTTTAATTTAGCCTATACAAATATGTATAAATAGACTTATTTTTCACTCAATAATAATAATACGCATGGCAATTAAACTTGAATATTTATCTCATAACATTTTTAAAAGCACAACAGAAATACATGCATTAATTACTAAGCATAAACAGCGGGACAAATATTGAGCTGTTTTAATGGAGCGTTAGACAATCGAAAGTGGCCTCTATATGCCTAATTCTTTTCAGAAGAGTGATAACATTCTTTGTACATAACTTTTTTTCAACACGACTTGTTTTAAAAATCGCATGAATAAAGAATAAATAAACTGGAAAACCATTAATGCACCGTCAGCTGCTAATTTCAAAGCAAACACTGCGCAACACTGCATCCCATAATCAAATTCAGTCGGCTAATAAAGCTTGATCATTTAATGCAATATAACACTATTTAATACGAAGCATCAACCGTATAGAAAACATTGAGCTGTCCTGTATTGGCAATCTGAAAGACTATAGGAAAAATGTTTGATAGATGCTATAGCCTACTTGGATAGGCTTAAACGGAATCTATAAACTAGCCTAAATCAGTCTGTTTGAGCTTAAAGTCCGAACTGCTTATTTAAACGTTCAAAAAGAATGTCCTCCAATACCTGCACATTCATTGTAGACCTCAGCGGGGAAAGAAATGTACTTAAGGCATGAAAATGCGCGCTCATACTGACTTGCGTTACCGATAGATTCATAGACATTTCACTCACGCTTGATCCGTCACGTCACATGCTGTACTACTCAATTCATGATTGGTCACTGCCAAATTAAAATATTAAAAGAACGATAAAATAACGTTATTAACCGGTTAATGGCCATTTCAAATTAACGTTTCTGTTCAGAACGATTCAAATTGATTTTGATTTCGTTTTTGTTTTTGTTCCTCTTAAAATTTCGTTCGTTTCCGGTTTTCGTTTTCGTTCCATGAACCGGTTCGGAGCCCTGTTACAAAGTCCATCTCACTACAGCGGCTCTACAATAACTTTATGGAGT
>JARQWZ010003062.1:170000-177500 GCA_033150135.1 Gobio occitaniae
CGGACTTAGCACACAGCCCTGTGGTACGCCAGTGTTGAGTGTGATGGATGTGGAGCAGGTGGATCCTGATCGAACATTCTGGGGTCTGTCAGTTAGGAAGTCCAAAATCCAGTTACACATTGAAGTGTTGATGCCCAGGTCTCCAAGTTTGGCAATTAACTTGGATGGGATGACAGTGTTGAATGCTGAGCTGAAGTCAACAAACAGCATACGTGCGTAAGTGTTTTTATTGTCCAGGTGAGTGAGCACAGAGTGGAGTGCCATGGAAACGGCATCCTCTGTGCTCCTATTGCTGCGATAGGCAAACTGGTGTGAGTCCAATGTGGATGGTAGAGAGTCTTTTAGGTGCTCCAGGACCAGCCGCTCAAAGCACTTCATAACGATGGGTGTGAGTGCTACGGGGCGGTAGTCATTAGGGCACCTCGGGCTAGAGCTTTTCGGCACTGGCACAATGGAGGTGCGTTTAAAGCATGTCGGTACAGCTGCTTGGGCAAGAGACAGGTTGAAAATGTCTGTAAAAACCCCAGCGAGCTGCTCCGCACATGCCCTGAGCACACGTCCAGGGATGTTGTCTGGTCCAGCAGCCTTGTGCGCGCTGATCCGGCTCAGTGACTTGCAGACATCTGTGGAGGAGAGTGTGATTGGTGGGTGGTCAGCTGAGGGTTTGAGCTTGGTGGCAGTTTCTCTGTTGTCTCTTTCAAAACGAGCATAAAAGTAATTTAGCTCGTTCAGGAAGTTGACATCAGTGGCTGCGGGGGTGGAGTGGGGGGGTTTGTAGTCACTGATGGCCTGAATGCCCTGCCACATGCGTCGAGGGTCAGAGTTGGAAAAGTGACCCTCTATCTTTAGCTTGTAGCAGTGCTTGGCCTTTTTGATGCCCCTCTTCAGGTTTGCTCTGGATGTACTGTAGGCTTGTGCATCTCCTGATCTGAAGGCAGTATTGCGTGACTTCAGCAGGAGTCGAACTTCCCTGTTCATCCAAGGCTTCTGATTTGGGTATGTGGTGATCTGTTTCTGGGTTGTAACACTGTCGATGGTGGTATTGATATGATCCAATACAGAGGAAGTGAATGAGTCAATGTCCGTGTGAGCGCCACTGGTGGCTTGAGAAGCAAACACACTCCAGTCTGTGTTTAGAAACCTTTCCTGGAGTGTGGAGTCTGCCCCCGCAGGCCACACCTTGATGGTCTTCACTGATGGTTTCACACGGTTGATGAGGGGTGAATATTTGGGTGATAGAAACAAAGAGAGGTGATCTGACTGTCCCAGGTGGGGGAGGGGTGTTACAACGTAAGCTCCCGCCATGTTTGTGTAAACATGGTCTAAGGTTTTGTTTCCTCTGGTGTGGCAGGAAACATGCTGGTGAAACTTGGGTAGCACTGACTTTAGGTTTGAATGATTAAAGTCACCTGCAACAATAAACGCAGCTTCCGGGTGATCAGTCTGTTGTTTACTGATGGCTGCGTGAAGTTCTTTCATAGCAAGCTTGGCATCAGCATCCGGAGGAATATAGGCTGCAGTGATAATGGTGGAAGTGAACTCCCGCGGTAGATAAAACGGTCTACATTTAACCATGAGAAACTCCAGGTTAGCTGAACAATGACTCCCAACAATAGCAGAGTTTGTGCACCAAGCTTTGTTAATATAAATGCACAATCCACCCCCTCTGCTCTTCCCGGAGCCATCTAGTGTTCTATCCGCCCGGAGTGTGTGGCGTCCCGCTAGCTCAATAGCGGTGTCCGGTATTCCGCTGTTTAACCAGGTTTCAGTGAAGATTAGGACGTTACAGTTCAAAAGTTTCTTACTGTGTGTAATGCTGAGTCGAATCTCCTCCATTTTGTTCACTAGCGATCGTACATTGGCAAGGAAAATGCTGGGTAAAGAGAGCCGGTAAGGAGTTAGCCTTAGCTTAGCTCTTAGACCTCCACGCTTACCTCGCCTTTGTTTACGATCACAGCGCCGCCTTCTAGCACTTCCGCCCGGCCGGGCAGAGCGCATCGCCTCGGGCGTCCTAGCGATCTCAGGAAGGAGTTGAAGATTGTCCATAAAACTGTCGGAAATTCGCAAACCAATATCCAAAAGCTCACAACGGGTGTACGATGTAAAAGCACAACTGTTCTGTACGAACAGACCCGAGATGAACAAGAAAAATACCGCAAAATTGCAGAATCTGGAGAGACGCTGAGCCTCGCGATCTACTCGCGCCGCCATCTTGGTCATATCACTGTCTATCCATCATCTTCCATTCATCCATCCATCCATCAATCTATCTGTCTGTCTATCTATCCATCCATCTATCTATATATCCGTCCATCCATTCATCCATCGATCTGTCCGTCTATCCATCCATCCATCCAACTATCTATCTTCCATTCATCCATCCCTCCATCCATCCATATGTCTATCGGTCTATCTATCCATCTATTTGTCCATCTATCTGTCCATCCAGCCATCCATCCATCTATTTGTCCATCTAGCCATCCATCCATCTGTCTCTCCATCTATCTTCCATTCGTCCGTCCATCTATCCATCCATCTTCCATCCATCCATCTATCTTCTATTCATCCATCCATTTATCTCTATCTGTCTATCCATCCATCCATCCATCCATCCATCCATCCATCTATCTATCTGTCCATCTATCCTCCATTCGTCCATCTATCCATCCATCCCTGTCTGTCTATCCATCATCTTCCATTCATCCATCCATCAAACTATCTATCTGTCTGTCTATCCATCCATCCATCCATCCATCCATCCATCTATCTCTCCATCTATCTTCCATTCGGCCATCTATCCATTCATCCATCGATCTGTCCATCTATCCATCCATTTATCACTGTCTGTCTATCCATCATCTTCCATTCATCCATCCATCTATCTATCTGTCTGTCTATCAATCCATCCATCTATCTATATATCCGTCCATCCAATCATCCATCGATCTGTCCATCTATCCATCCATCCATCCATCCAACTATCTATCCTTCCATCCATTCATCCATCGATCTGTCCGTCTATCCATCCATCTACCATTCATCCATCCATTTATCTCTGTCTGTCTATCCATCATCTTCCATCCATCCATCCATCCATCCATTGATCTGTCTGTCTATCCAGCCATCCATCCATCTATCTTCCATTCATCCATCCATTTATCTCTGTCTGTCTATCCATCATATTCCATCCATCCATCCTTCCATCCTTCCATCCATCCATCCATCGATCTGTCTGTCTATCCAGCCATCCATCCATCTATCTTCCATTCATCCATCCATTTATCTCTGTCTGTCTATCAATAATTTTCCATTCATCCATCCATCCATCCATCCATCAATCTATCCATCCATGCATCCATCTATCCTACATTCACCCGTCTATCCATCAATCCATTGATCTGTCTGTCTATCCATCCATCCATCTTCCTTCTATCCATCCATCCTTCCATCCATCAGTCTGTCTGTCTACCAAACTTCACAGTTTTATCCTATTTTACACATATTATCCTATCTTTCTATTCTGGCAATATATGCAAATTAGAGGCATTACATTTCACCACACAATGCCTCATTTACATATTTAAACATAACATTTCTAGTTACAACCTGTAATGTAAAACTGTTAGCAATTCCTTGTGCAATCAATCAACAGTGGAAGTCTGCTGATGTCCATTAGTCACATTTTTCACCTGGAGTGTCTTGGGCTTAAATATATTAGCTGAATGTTTTATTGGCTGTATCTGGCACTGGGTCTGGATGGGTCTGGATGGGTCTGGATGGGCCGGCTGAACCCCAGCCATCATATGGGATGAATTGACCGTAGCGAATGCAACACAGTCCAGAGAATGCCGGGCCTGGAAGCCGCACAGCAGGAGGGATCTGGCAGAGAGAGCCTCTGTTTACACACTGAGCAAAGGGGATTTAATGAGGCACTTGATGCTCGCAGCAGAGCCGCGCTTGTGTGTACAAAACGTCTATTAATGACCCAAGCGTGGCATTCTGAGGAACAGAGCGCTATAGAGCGGGCCAGACCGGTCCTAGAGTTGATATAAGCAGTCACTGAGGGCCCAGACGGTCCAAAATAAACCAGCGGATCATAACTTCTGACGCATATCCGCTCGTCATAAGTGGTTTTATGGATCTTTACACCGGAGGGCTGCGTTTTCATGATCTCACGAGGGCTGGATCAGTAACTGATTATCTGTAATCTGATTACATAATAAGATTATATTACATTTTAAAATGCTCATAATCAGATTACAGTTATTTCTTCTTTTTTCCGCTTTACATAAAAATACTTTCTAGAAGCTTCATATTATTGTGAAGACTGTACTATCCTTCGCTAATTTTATAAGCGTCTTTCTTTCCTTAATGTTACATTTGTATGATTAGGGTTAGGACACCTAAAAATTTAACTTCCTCCACCCCACCAATGCAATTTATATTTCTTCAATAATATTTTTTTCTTTTTAATTTGGTATTTTGAGATGATTTGATGTGGTTTTTTTTATATTTATGCAATAATTATGGTCTATTTTTGCCATTGAAAATTATTTAAAAAAAAAAGTTTAATTATTGCAGTATTTCAGGTTAAAATAGAGACTAGGTCTTCTAAATATATTTTTTGAAGGCAGATTAGCCCCTCTTTTGGAATTATTTAAGAAATCATGCAACCATGTGTGTAACCACTAGAGGTCTCTATGGAGAGGCTTGAGAATTCCCTAGTTCTCTTTTGAACACATTTAATGATTTTTTTTTAATGTATTTGAATATATATTTAAAAAATCTCAAACACTATTTATTATAAAGTGTTAGATTTTTTTTGTTTGTTAGAAATATAGATTTTTTTCTGTGAATTTGTGTTTTTGCAGATTTCCCATTTCTTATGGTGTCATTTTTGACCGAAGAGCACAAGTGGGAGTATTTTTTCACAACGAATTAGAATGCTCGAATCATGCCCTCAATTTTTGTGTGTTTACACCTAATGCTAGAAAGTCACAAGGTTTCATATCATTCTGATGAAGCTGTGATTTTTAAAAATTCAAAATGTGGTTCATAGGTTCAGTTTTTCATAAGTGTGTGTGTATAAGTGTGTGTGTGTGTGTGTGTGTGTGGATGTGTCAATATCACACTCTTGATGTTTTAGAGTGTCACCCCTTCACTGCTGTGTACTTTTTTTCAGCATTGTGGCCGATTTGTAGATTGTACACACAAATATTAGGAGAATTTTTGTGTTTTAGCAGATTTCCCATTCATTTCCTATGGTCGCTCATTTATGACCGAAGATAATGAACGCTACTTTTTTTTTAACGACCAATTAGCATGCTCGAATCAAGCCCCCAATTTGTGTGTGTGTTTACAAACCTAATGCTAGAATAGTCACCAAGTTTCATATCATTCCGATGAAGCTGTGCTTTTTCAAAATTCAAAACAGAACATTTTCCGGTCAGAAATGACTGAAGAGCACTGTTCGTGTGTCAGTCAAAACATTATTGTACTATATTTTTGGTTTAATATTTTGTATTTTTAGGGGATTTTATGGCACTAAATTATATTTATGCTGTAGTTATAATCCATTTATTCACTTTTTTAGCATGGACCTGAAAATCAAGGAAGAAAACCCAGATAAAATACAAAGATAGCACACAGGACATAGACACGGTAATGCTCAAACACCCATCATGAAGATGCCTCAACATCTTGATGTCTCTACTTAATATTCACTTTATCAGTAAGATCTTCATCATTCACTACCTCAATGTGACATACTGTCAGTGTCGACCCGTTTGCACTTTACCTCTAATACATTCCTGGGTATCTTAATATTTAATACTACAGTATAATGCACATAAGCACATTGCCTCTTGTACATCCTTAACTTTAATTCATTTTCTCATCGCTATATTTATGAATATTTTTATCTGTGTATATTGTATTTCTATGTATATTTTCATCTGTGTTGTATTTTTCTTTTTTTCTTTAATATTGCACTCTCCATGGAGCGGACCTGACTTTCATTTCACTGCTGGTTATATATGCTCTATATAATTGTGTATGTGACAAATAAATCTCTTGAATCTTGAAATATTGGAAGTGACTGTACTGACCCTACAGAGAGAGGAAGATCATTGCTGAGTTTGGGACCGATTTGCGAGAAAGCTCGGTCACCCTTATGTTTGCGTTTAGTTTTGGCAACAATAAGAAGATTTCGATTTTCAGATCTCAAAGATCTAGATGGATTATAAAATGCCAACATACTAAAAAGATAAGTAGGGGCAAAACTGTGTAACGCCTTAAAAACAAGATCTTATAGCTAATTCTTTCCTGAATCGCCAACGATTTCAACCATTTTAAAATCGGACTAATTGATTCGAATTTCTTAGTTGACTTAAAGGGTTAGTTCACCCAAAAATGAAAATTCTGCATTAATGACTGAGCCTCATGTGGTTGGACACCCGTCAGACCTCCGTTCATCTTCAGACACAGATGAAGATATTTTAGTGTAAAGCTGATGCTCTGAAAGGCCTCCATTGGCTCAACTTTACACTCTCAAGACCCTTAAAAGGCACTAAAGACGTCGATACAAAGTCCATCTCACTATAGCGGCTCTACAATAACTTCATGAAGAGACGAGAATAGTTTTTGTGCACAAAAAACCCTAAATAACGACTTATATAGTGATGACGATTTCAAAACACGGCCTCATGAAGCTTCGAAGCGTTATGAATCAGTGAGTCGATTCAGCGGTTTGAATCACCAAATTTCAGCAGTTTGACACGCGATCCGAATCATGAATCGACTCACTGATTCATAACGCTTCGAAGCTTCATGAGGTCGTGTTTTGAAATCGTCATCACTATATAAGTCGTTATTTAGGGTTTTTTTTGCGCACAAAAACTATTCTCGCCGATTCATAAAGTTATTGTAGAGCCGCTGTAGTGAGATGGACTTTGTAACTTTAGTCTTTAGTGTCTTTTAAGGGTCTTGAGAGTGTACAGTGCATTGAGCCAATGGAGGCCTTTCAGAGCATCAGATTTACACTAAAATATCTTCATTTGTGTCTGAAGATGAACGGAGGTCCAACGGGTGTCCAACGACATGAGGCTCAGTCATTAATGACAGAATTTAAATTTTTGGGTGAACTAACCCTTTAAGCATTCTGGCAGCAGCATTTTGGATTTTTTGAAGAGGCACCATTGCTTTGTTGTTAATTCCAAAATAAAGCGAGTTGCAATAGTCCATACCTGAAAAAACAAGCACAGTGATTGCCTTCTCAAAGTCAACAGACGATAAAAAAGGTTTAGTTTTTGCAAAAACACGAAGGTAAAAGAAACTAGATCTGACAACCGAATTTATTGGTCTGTCCATTTTTAAATCTGTGACCAGAACAAACCCTAAAAACTGACAGGGGGATAGCATTGAACCACTTCCTGATTGCTAGGGCCAAACCACTGATCTATATAAAAGACTCTCGTTTCAGTTGCACTATGAGCGGTGGCG
>JARQWZ010003063.1:0-90000 GCA_033150135.1 Gobio occitaniae
TGAACGTGAGAAAATGAGATGCGCGTGACGGCAGCGGCCGATCTTAAAGTGACAGCAGCACTAATGATGTCTGTCATTAATGTTCATCAAAGAACAAAGGGGAAAATATGAGAGAAAATATGATTAATCTCTATTTAATGTATTATTTATGCAGTTAAGAAAGGGGTTTGATAACTATTACATTTCTGTACATCTCTAACAGGGAAGGCCATGGGTAAATATAACATTTATTATAATGGGTTTATTTAAAGCTTGTTTTAAGCTCACTTAAATTAAAAGTTGTTATTTTTTAAAGCCTAATAAATGTTGAAATTGGCAGTTTTCAGTTATACTATGATGTAATGTCATTAATGTTTCATATAGACATAAGTATCAGTGATACTGGCCGTCATTCATAAAAATATGCCATTATAACATTTAAGTAACTGAAATTATTACAATATCAAAATATTAAAAACTTGCGATTAATTAGTTGTTTTTTCATCGATTCCCAGCACTAATATATATATGCAAGTTTTTTAATTAATCAGGGTCATCTTTTTTTCCCCACCCTGTTCTTACATGATTTGTGGCCTTTTTTAAGTTTGCCCGGTTTGCCCCTAGGGACTGGTGCGGGAATCTCTTCTTCCTCTTGAGGCATCTGTGCAACCTTCTGCAGGAAAGCCTTCTCCAGAGACTGGGCCATCAGGACGATATCATCTGTTGGCTATAATAAACAGACGACTTTTAGATCACATGGCAGTCTCTAGACAACACTACTGATGCATGTAATTGCACCATAACAGGCTGGGTAGAAGACCTGAGCCACTTGATGGAAGAACAAAACAAGGTTGAGCACATTAATGAACTGACTGACCTTGTTGTAGATGTAGCAGTTGGTGAACATGGTGTTGAAATCCTGCATACACTCGCTGGCACTGCGGTAATAATTGTTCTCCAGTCTTTTCTTGATAGTGCCCATGTCCATCGGCTGCTTAATGATGTTATAATAATCCTACATGAGAGAAGAGATGAGCAAACACTTGAGTTTAGACTCATTACATGCCATCTTGTTAAATACTTAAACTCAGAACTTAACAAATCTTAGGTTCTGAGAAACATCCCCCAAACGGTCCAATCTGGAACAAGAACAAACTTACAGGGAGGTTGAGCTTGGAAGCGTCCACTGGCTCATGAAAAGGCCAGGCAAAGTGATGCCTCCACAGCGTCTTCTGTAAAGCCTTCTGGAGGAACTGCAGTTGGTTGGTCATGCGACCCTGTCGATTGGGGTCCCGTACAGGGGGTTGATGGGGTCCAGATTGGTGTATCTGGGGCAGAGCAGGTCCTTCAAAACCTTCATACAGCAGCGACGGCTTGCGGATGCGCTTGCCGGGTCCAGAGATGGTGTGATCCATCATTGTGACCCCCCTGCATGCCGTCGCCCCCGCCCAAAGAGCTGTGGAGAACAAGAAGATGAGGATGGGTCATGTAGAGAAGAGCCAGGAGAGAACATCTTGGCCTGGTTTCACAGAAAGGGCTTAGATTAAGCCAAGAGTAGGCTTTAGTTAAACTAGGACATTTAAGAAACTTTTATAAACGTTACTTAGAATCTTGAGACAAAACAAGGGTACTGACATATTTTAAGCTCCGCCAGTTTCGAGTCAGCTCAAACATGCATTTTAGTCTGGGACTAGGCTTAAACCTCGTCTGTGAAACCAGGGAATAGGGACAATCAAATATGTGGATTGTTTTATGCACAGATACAATTTTAAATATAGAGACTGAACGACAGACAACTTTGTGATTTAATGAGATGAAATATGACAAGTCAACATAATCACAGTACACTCATCATGACTCAAACTCTTGACTAATCGTCTGCTTTGCCTATGTGCGCTGAGCATAAAAACACAACTGCCCCTCCAGCAGTTCATCTGTTCGCGCATGGGCGAGTTATGCTACGACTCATTCCAAACCGATACACCACAGTCCAACTGGAAACTGGGGGCGTGACTTTAAATAGACTTGATAACCCAGATCAGGTCATGTTTTGTGTTTATCCGAGGAATTAACCAATGAGTGTGCAGCTTTCATAACAAATAGTTTGAAGCACAAATCAATTATTCCTGTTGGCCTAATATTATTAATGATTCACCCTAAACAAATGTTTTATTAAATGTCAAATAATGCAGCAATACTCTGCTTTTTCAAAGAGAGCGAGGAAAATTTGCCCACGACTGTTTTAACACATTAAGTTTTAAACTTGATTTTATTTACATTTAATACCTCAGACATCATCACTATAAAATAGTTTCTATAAATGAATGCTGTCATTACAATTGAAGAGATTAAGTCTATT
Source organism: Gobio occitaniae (assembly GCA_033150135.1). Taxonomy (NCBI): domain Eukaryota; kingdom Metazoa; phylum Chordata; class Actinopteri; order Cypriniformes; family Gobionidae; genus Gobio; species Gobio occitaniae. The sequence continues at coordinate 2,339 of JARQWZ010003063.1, forward strand.
TAAAAGCAAACTTCATCATGAGCTCATGTATACAGGAATGTATTCCTAGAGGGCAATTAAAAGCCTTTGATAAGCTCACAAATTGCTCATGTAAAACTGCCCTACCCTCACTAATTTTTAAATGTAAAACACATTTGCTTTGTATAACCTGCCAATATAAAGAATCTCACTTCCTCCATGAGACTTACCTTCTGAGCCTGTTCAATGCTTTAAAATGGGTGAGTTGACAGCACCCAATATTTGACATTACATGCTCATCCTCTGGAGATTCATTTATTTGGACTGCCCATACACGATGCAGCAATATTTGTAAAAACATAGTTACGTGATTTTAATATGAAACAAAACTACATAACAGTTAAGGTGGGTGTTCAACTCTTTCTCCAGTAGCTCTCATGCCTTCCAGTCAGGTTCTGTAAGTGAAGGTCTGCATACTGGCCCCAGTATGGACTCTGGGTTTAATTTAATAAACTGAAGAAAACAGAATGCAGATGAGCTGCTTCAAAATAAACTTTGAATAAATCTATCACAATATATTTTTCAACTTTATAAATATTTAGACAAGCTGATAATACATTGAATAATTTAAGGTTTGAACATACAATATAAACATTGCTGAATGATACAAAAATCACAAACAGTTGACATTGAAAACGTTTTATTTTCAGTCAAGTAAAATGTTGGATTACAAACAATATTTGGAAAAACAATAAAAACAAATAATAGGTCTAATTGTTTTGTCCCATATACTGCATGCTGGTTTGGGAGGGGGGGGGGGGGGCAGACGGCGGGATTCATGCGGCTCGTTTAACTACACGCGTTGCTAAGCAACCAAAAGCGAAACAACTCCACAAATTATTCAGTGCTTGTGTCATTAGAATTCACGAATTAATGACACTCGCCACAAAATCAAGTAGTGAGGTCATCAAACAGGCTCGCGCGCAGAACCTTTCACGCGTGCAAGATGTTGACAAAAGTCCACGTGGTGTGAGGCGGAAGCTCAACTTAAGTTGAGTTTCAGAATAACTAAAACGTTTAAAAAATAAAACCAAAAGTTGTTAACATACGAGCCTCAAAGTGACCCAAACACATGCGAATTAATATAAGAGGCAAAACAACTTACAAAACACCTAATAAATAAATTTGTTTTCCTAGTCAAGGCGCCGCCTTGTGACCTAACGTTACATCTATACACAGCACAGAATATAAATATATCTCAATGAAACACCATATCGATCATAACATCCCTTTCCATTACGCCAGACAGTATTGTATGTAATCTAGCGATCAAATACACAACCACATGGTCACTGTAACACTCGTGGAAGAAATTATCGATGCATCACAACATTAGCAGTGGATCTAAAAGTGAGCACACATTACCGAGTCTTAATAAAATCACAAAAAGTATAGTAACATTTCTACTAACGTTAGCGTGTCCACAACCTGTATGACCAATACAAAGATACTGATGCTGTTAGCATTAGCCAACCCTGCTAATTTCACGTTCGCATCCTAGCACTGCATATTTAGCGACATACTGTCAAATTTAGGATTTAAACAGTCTCATAAATGAAAAGGCGGTTGTATTATTCAATCTTGACCGTCTGGACACGAACAAATTTGTCAATAAACAAACTGGTCTCACGGAGCGAAAACGCGCATGCGCAGTAAACGCGGGCAGCTGCTCGTTAAAAAGACTTTAAAACTAGTGGCGAACTGACGTTGTAATACATAAATAAAAAAACAGTCTCTGCAACACCACTGCCATTAGAGAGTGAAAGTCAATGCAGTCTTATTATTCCGATATTTCGCTTGAAGTTATTGCGACAGGACGCAAGTGATTAAAATAAATAATTCCGAAAGATGCCGAATTATGACAATCCAAACAACATTTTCGTTCACAGAGCAAGTGCAATGTCATTTACTCCAACCGGTACCTGTCAAAGGGCGGGCTAATGGCCGTCTCCATCGGGATGGATCCGGATTCTGTTTATGAACCGGTTTCGTTCGAATATCCGAGTTTCGCGGCCTTGTTTTTCTGACTTCCTCTATCCTCCAGCGCAGCGCTACAATGAAATGGCGAGGTAGAGGCTCCGCCCGACTTTTTATAAACCCATCGACGGCTCCATTGGCTGATGTAACACCATTCGTACACGCCTACGCGAATTCTATAGGCCACTCGAGCTGTCCGTCAAATAAACCACGCCCGCACATCCTCCGGAGCACGATTTGTGGATTTAAACCATATATTTTGCCAAAAAACGCTTGTCTAGGTAACAGCGCCACTATAACCAACATACATTCAAACATTTTAGCGAATAGTTTACAACATTCGAGGTTGCGCTAGCATTTCCAGAAATACTGCGTTTCTCAAGAGTTGAGCGTTACGTCAACAGACTTCGCTGATTGGTTCCCCAAAACTAAGGCGCGTTTACCCAGGGCAAGTTGGAAATACGCCATTGGCTCACCCGATTAGTCACGCGTAACAGACAAATGCGGCACACACACGTACAGATCACCTCGCCTTACAGTCTGTTGCTCATCGACTGCCTGGAAAAATATCACAATAATACTATATAACTCAAACGTCCATGTGGTACTGATACATCCTGAAAATAAAACCGTGAGGGGGAAAGCAACCTAAAAGCCAAAAACTATAGTCCACAATGTTTTTAATCGTCCCATTAATGTACAAAAAAAAAAGACCATACATCGACCTCAAACCCATACTAAAGCTGACAAAAGGCGACGTCCGTCTCTGTGTCGATTCAACATGGCCTACAAGGAGTGTCCCCCATAAATGACGCAGCAACTTTGGTCTTTCGAACGACGACCCACAGTGGTTAAAACACTATCTAATGACCAAATATATACAAAACACACTAAAAACCGACAGAAATACCTTAATTATTCGAATTGCGTCGAGAATTTGAACAAAAGCCTAGAAAAAGAAGTAATGCGCTTAGGCCGACGTCGAGCTCTACCAACCACAACCAAAATCAATCATCTATAAAACTTAAATTACGTTTGACTCGCCTCTAAATTTCAAGCCGTTTTGATAAAAGCCAATAATGCTTTAATAACATTGTCGAGGTTTTTAAATCAACGCCTTTTAGAAGACACTTAAAATACTCTGATTAAAATATTCTCTTTCCAGAAGTCATTAACCATTGTTAGACGTCTAAAAGTAAATTACCTGGTACAACAACGTGTATTTTAAAAGGATCTTCGATTTTTAAACTGTTTAGGACAACCGATTTTAAGCAAAATATACTGCCGCCCATCCCCCACTGCCAAGGTTACATATTTGAAACAATGTCATAGACTGTGGGAAACAAAAGTACAACACTAAACCTCCCAAATTATTAGTTATCTATAAATTACTTAAATTAAAACGCTTAATTTTACATTACAAACAACTACATTTTTAAATAAATCTAAATATCTTAACATATACCTCTATCCAGATTAAGTGAATTGAAAACAAAAAGGAAAAACAAAATATGTCGAATTCCTCATTGTTGGAAAAAAAAATCCTGATTTTCTTCTCGTCTTCAGCCACGTTTCTTTATTCAACACATTTCCCTCAAACATGTCCGACTTCTTCTTCCCCATTCATTGGATCGAAGTGGGGGCAGGGAGAGTCATGTGATCTCCCACAACTACGCGTGGCTTAAAACTGGTTTTAAGCAGGAATTCCGTAAAACACGTCTTCCTTTTAAATACATTGCAAACAGAGAGCATCCTCTAGCGATTAAATACTTGATCTTTAAAAATCCATAAAATGTAAGCAAGTAATTAGTCAGCAACGTTGATAAATCCAGAACAAAGAAGATATGGCTATCGTTGCTGCGCCATGATTGGATGGAGCAGATCACGTGTCCCGAAAACCACCGCGCCATCGCAAAAATTAAACCTGATTATTTTTCACCGAGATTATCTCCTTGGAAAATATAATCCGATTCCTTTAGATTTCTTCTAAATGCTCCGAGTCCTAGAATTCGGTTAAGTAAACGCATAGCAAAAAAGTTTATTAGGAGCACGAGAAATCCATGTAATCAATAGCTTTCATCTCCCTTGAATGTAATCCTCTCTGCGCATGTGCAGTATCATCTGACTCCCCTCCCCCCGAAACCTCACGGTGTGAGCTAAAATGGGAAACTTGTTCTGTGACTAATTATTTTGACTGATTTCAAAATAGCTACATTGAAACTGAAATAAATGTAAGGATATTCAATGCGTCCTTACGGTCCCAAAAGGCGAACATTGAATACTTTACATCTAAAAAGCAAGAGCTAATGTGCTGGACTGTGATACCACTACTGGTTTTATTTTGCAATAAATGGTTGATTACATTATCCTGCTTACACAACTACATCCCATGTTGTTGTTGTTGTTGTTTTTCCCCCACCAGGAAACGTTTTGGGAAAGATGCAGATAATTATCCATTTTGAAAAAGTTTGGTCCCCTTTTATTTCTTTTCTGCAAATTTGTGATTAATGTTTATCATGCCTCCATTAGGCTACCTGCTTTTTACCTCTGGATAGCACTTTTAGGTTGAAGTTTTGGGTGGGGTTGGATGGTTTTTCTATATTATAATTTTTTAAAACCTAATTAATATACCTATTTAAAATTTCTGTCAAATATTATTACCTTGTGTTTTTTATGCATATTTGTTAGGATGTTAATTTTATTTGTTTGCATTTTTCAAGTGTACTTACGAATGATCTTCTGCTGAAATACCAAATAAAAAACATTTAAACAAAGATAATTATCCATTAATTTTATAGATTTTTAACACACACACACACACACACACACACACACACACACACACACACACACACACACACACACACACACACACACACACACACACACACACACACAGACACACACACACACACACACACACACACACACATATATATATATATATATATATATATATATATATATATATATATATATATATATATATATATATATATATATATATATATATATATATATATATTCACAAATATTATTAGTTAACAAAATATCACTTCCAGAGGCTTACTTTTAAAATAATACATTTGAATATTTGTCAGGTATTTGACTATGTTGTACTATATACCACAACATCTGTTAGAACAGCATGACAAATGGGAAAGCGCAAGCCTCCATACCAAGTCTGGCCTGTCACTCAGTCCCAGCACTAACCCAGTCTGACTCAGCGTCACAAGACAACTTGGCCAGCAGGGGAAACAGTTGCTATGGAGGCTCTCGCTCACATACTCTTTCTTTTTCCTAATAGCTGGCTGTTCATGGCAATAGTGCTGAAAAAAGCACACACTTTTTACAGTCATAAAAACTTGAAATTGTTTTAATTTGAATGTCTATGCATGTGCAATGTTTTAATGTATATAATTGTATTCCCAGTCTCTTTTGAGCCTTTCTACACTCAAAAAAGGTATAAATGTAAGATTTAGGTACTTGAATTGCATTTACATTTTACCAATATATTTCAAATGCAAGTCTTAAATTTAGGTCAAAATATTTTTGAGTGTATCCGTTGCTGATTTAAGTAGCGCAATTAAGTGATGGTCAGATGAAGCAAAGAGCATTTTAAAGAGCTAATTTTCTGTATATAATCTTTTCCCCTTAGAATCAGATTAAGTACTTGTTTTACCATGCAGGCATATCTGACACTGCAACCACTGCTAGAAGCCTATTCTTTGAGGTCTTATCTGTAAAAACCTCACTAGTCTAATAATTGTGGAGCTATTAACAGTGATTCTCACAGTCATTTGCACTTCTATTCTGAACCCAGACACAATGAATGCCAATGGCTCTACTCTGCACAGGTGTGAAGTGTTAGTATGCTGCACCATTGTTACATTATCACAGTATTTTACCTCTGCATTAAAGAATTCACCAAGCCCTTTGCAATCATGTGCACTTTTAAAACCAGACTGGTTGTTGTCCAGGAGGCTGTGAAAGGTTGAATACGACTTGTTCAATAGCAGTGAATAGAATAAGGGATACAATATTTTTTCAGCCTATTATTTTAGCTTTGTTGAATGTGTTGAGTGAAGATGAATACTGTCCCTTTCAATGTATGTGGATGGCATACATATATTTCAATATGCCTTCAGATATGTTGTTGAAAGGGAAGCACAGCATCTATTCAAGTATGCAATTCATCAACCTTGAGTCAACCAAAGTTATCAAACAAACAGTAACAGATTCCACCAGGAATTATACAATATGCATAATACATTAAGTATACATTGTGAAATTTTGCATTAAGCAGGGGCTACAGTGGTGGGAAATAAATACATACACCACTGATACACACACACACACACACACACACACACACACACACACACACACACACACACACACACACACACACACACACACACACACACACACACACACACACACACACACACACACACACACACACACATACATACATAAATACATACGTTTTTTTTACTTCTCTGTTGAGCTGTCTCTCTTATCCCTGACTGTCTTTCTGACAGCATCAAATTAGTGAGAGATAATTTTTGCTAGTTCTTAATTGTGCAAAGTCATCTGTCAGAATGATGAACAAATAATGAAGTAGAGAAAACAAAATAAAATAATATAGAATACTTTTGGATAGCATAGCCTATATATATATATATATATATATATATATATATATATATATATATATATATATATATATATATATATATATATATATATATATATATATATATATATATATATATATATATATATATATATATATATATATATATATATATATATATATATATATATATATATATCCATCCATCCATCTTCTTCCGCTTATCCGGGGCCGGGTCGCGGGGGCAGCAGTCTAAGCAGAGATGCCCAGACTTCCCTCTCCCTAGACACTTCCTCTAGCTCTTCCGGGGGGACACCGAGGCGTTCCAAGGCCAGCCGGGAGACATAATCCCTCCAGCGTGTCCTCGGTCTTCCCCGGGGCCTCCTCCCGGTTGGACATGCCCGAAACACCTTCCCGGGAAGGCGTTCTGGAGGCATCCGGAACAGATGCCCGAGCCACCTCAGCTGTCCCCTCTCGATGTGGAGGAGCAGCGGCTCTACTCCGAGTTCCTCCCGAGTGACTGAGCTTCTCACCCTATCTCTAAGGGAGCGCCCAGCCACCCTGCGGAGAAAGCTCATTTCGGCCGCCTGTATCCGGGATCTTGTCCTTTCGGTCATGACCCAAAGCTCATGACCATAGGTGAGAGTAGGAACGTAGATTGACCGGTAAATCGAGAGCTTCGCCTTACGGCTTAGCTCTTTCTTCACCACGACAGACCGGTACATCGACCGCATTACTGCAGAAGCTGCACCGATCCGTCTGTCAATCTCCCGTTCCATCCTCCCCTCACTCGTGAACAAGACCCCTAGATACTTAAACTCCTCCACTTGGGGCAGGAACTCTCCACCAACCTGGAGTGGGCAAGCCACCCTTTTCCGACTGAGGACCATGGCCTCGGATTTGGAGGTGCTGATCCTCATCCCAGCCGCTTCACACTCGGCTGCAAACCGTCCCAATGCATGCTGAAGGTCCTGGTTAGAAGGGGCCAACACGACAACGTCATCTGCAAAGAGCAGAGACGAAACCGTGTGGTCCCCAAACCTGACACCCTCCGGCCCTTGGCTGCGCCTAGAAATTCTGTCCATAAAAATTATGAACAGAACCGGCGACAAAGGGCAGCCCTGCCGGAGTCCAACATGCACCGGGAACAAGTCTGACTTACTGCCGGCAATGCGGACCAAACTCCTGCTTCGGTCATACAGGGACCGGACAGCCCTCAGCAAAGGACCCCGGACCCCATACTCCCAGAGCACCCTCCACAGGACGCCGCGAGGGACACAGTCGAATGCCTTCTCCAAATCCACAAAACAAATGTGGACTGGTTGGGCAAACTCCCATGAACCCTCCAGCACCCTGTAGAGGGTACAGAGCTGGTCCAGTGTTCCGCGACCAGGACGAAAACCACACTGTTCCTCCTGAATCCGAGGTTCCACTATCGGCCGTATTCTCCTCTCCAGTACCCTGGCATAGACTTTCCCGGGGAGGCTGAGAAGTGTGATCCCCCTATAGTTGGAACACACCCTCCGGTCCCCCTTCTTAAAAAGAGGGACCACCACCCCGGTCTGCCATCCCAGAGGCACTGTCCCCGACCGCCACGCGATGCTGCAGAGGCGTGTCAGCCAAGACAGCCCCACAACATCCAGAGACTTGAGGTACTCAGGGCGGATCTCATCCACCCCCGGTGCCTTGCCACCGAGGAGTTTCTTGACCACCTCGGTGACTTCAGCCCGGGTGATGGACGAGTCCTCCTCTGAGCCCCCAGCCTCTGCTTCCTCAATGGAAGACGTGACGGCGGGATTGAGGAGATCCTCGAAGTATTCCTTCCACCGTCCGACAACATCCCCAGTCGAGGTCAACAGCCGCCCATCGCCACTGTAAACAGCGTTGGTAGGGCACTGCTTCCCCCTCCTGAGGCGCCGGACGGTTTGCCAGAATCTCTTCGAGGCCAGCCGATAGTCTTTTTCCATGGCCTCACCGAACTCCTCCCAGGCCCGAGTTTTTGCCTCCACGACCACCCGGGCTGCAGTCCGTTTAGCCTGTCGGTACCTGTCAGCTGCCTCAGGAGTCCCACAAGCCAGCCAGGCCCGATAGGACTCCTTCTTCAGCTTGACGGCATCCCTTACTTCCGGTGTCCACCACCGGGTTCGGGGATTGCCGCCTCGACAGGCACCGGAGACCTTGCGTCCACAGCATATATATATACATTTTTGTGTACAGCAGTGACATCTAGTGTTTATGATGGTGAAAACTTAAAATGTAAAATGTAAAATTCGAGCTTGTGTGTAACAGTGTAGAGCAGAATCTTTTCCACATATTGTTTTTGATGTCACTACAGATATGACAATAATGGAATAAACTTTTTTAAGTTTTCATACACTTTTTTTACCACATCATTTTTATTTACAACATAATATCAGTAGAATAGCAGTTTTGAAGGTCATACTGTAACATTTTGGGTCTGGTGAAGATGATAAATATGGAAATGCTTCCAAAAACAAAGGTATTTATTATTATATAAAACAAACTAAAATAAATCCACAGGTAAAATGGCAACGCAGCAGCGTGTAGACACAAACATAACAACAATACAACCTGACCAAGAACTGATAGAGAAAGAGGAACTTAAATACACAATGATAAAGAACTAAATAACTAACAGCTGTGCTTGTTAAATGAATGTCAATGACAACTAAACAAAAGCAACAGTAACTGAATAGAAAGAAAGAAAGATGGCCATGAGGAAGGCGACCCATGGCAACAGTGATGGAGGGAAGAGCCAAGGTGGTCATTTGGTGTTCAACCCAACCGACAGCGATGACAGTCCATGGGACTGAGAGACCCGGTGACACTGAAGGACTGGGAGGCAAAGGACTGCAACGACGACAGAGGGAGTGAGTAAGGACCATGGTGGAGCCTGAGTGATGAAGGAACCCAACGGTGCCCTAGGGACAAAGGAAAGCGTGACAGAGCCCAGAATGTGGAGCCGGAAGGACGACAGTCCCGGGTGGACTTGGAGGCAGAGGATTGCAGCGACAACAGAGGGAGTGAGTAAGGACCACGGTGGAGCCTGAGTGATGGAGGAACCCAGGAGCCCGGAATATGGAGCCAGAAGGACGACGGCCCCCCGTGGACTGGAAGGCAGAGGACTACATCGATGACAGAGGGAGTGAGTAAGGACCACGTTGGAGCCTGAGTGATGGAGAAACCCAATGGTTCCCTAGGGGGGAAGGAATAAAGCGCGACAGACAGCCTGGAAAGTGGACCCGGAAGGACGATGGTCCCGGGTTGAGCCGAGGGGGCGAGGAGCCAGGGTAGAGCCGAATGGTCGATGGGCTGAGGTGGAACTGAGGGCTCTGATGGACAAGGCCAAGCCCGGGACTCCTTATGCCAGGGCAGAGCTGGGGACCTGAAGCCCCAAGGCACATCGGGGCTGCATGACAGGGCTGATGGTGGAGCTGAGGGACTGAAGGGAGTCAGTGGAGGCGGAGCTGAGGGAATGGCTGCTTCGTTGGAGCATGCAGGAGAGGAAGACTGGGTGTGGAACTAGGGCTGGACAGGACCAGCAACAATTATGAAGACAGAGGTGACGAATATACATTAGTGCAGGAAGGGACGAGCAGCAGAGAAGGTTTGTGGGTGGGCAGGTTGGGCAGGGTGGGAAGCACTACCTCCGTCTCCCAGTCGATCAGCCATTCCTCCTCATCCAGCACCACCAATATTTCCACTGGCACAGATGTTGTGGCAGGCTCACATACCAGGTCAGGACCTCAGGCTTTGCATCCAGGATGGACTTGGCAGCTGGTAGCTGGCACTGGCTCCGTTGCGTATGGGCTCAGGCATAAGGGCTGTGATGGGTAATGGCTGGGTCTCTCAGTCTGCAATGGGCTCTGGCTCCTTATCTGCAGTAGATGTGGGCACTGGGTCTGGCTCTGGGGTGGTGACGGAAGTTGAGTGGGGCTGGACGCTGGCAGCGGGATCCTCTTTTACTTTGTCCACAGTAAAAGAAGATCCATCAACCCACAGGGCGAAGTTGATGTACTCAGCCAGTCCAGCAGGAGTTTCCACGCTGCATGACAAACCAGATCTCGTCGTCCAAACCGATACCAGAAAAGCTCTATTAGCGAGATTTCATAGTACACGGCGATGAACTCGTCCACATAGTCCGCCAAGTCTTCATCCTTGAAAAATGAAAATCATTGACCCATTAGGTTTGGGAGAGCACCCCAATGGAGCAACGTTAATGGATGCAATCTCCATAGTTTTCACTTTGTGGTCGGTATTCTATAACGTTTTAGGTCTGATGAAGATAAAAAAGTGTGTATTTTTTTTTATATAAAATTAGTCATGAAGCCTTGAAACCTTTCGAATCAGTGGCTTGGAGCTTGTATCAACTGCAAACGTTACGTGATTTCAGTAAATGAGGCTTCATTACGTCATACACTCTTAAAAATAAAGGTTCTTTGGCAGGGTGTATGGTTCCATGAAGAACCGTAATATCCAAAGAACCCTTCCATTGCACAAAAGGTTCTTTCTAGTGTAGACAGGTTCTTTAGAATATAAAATGGTTCGAAAAAAATGGTTCTTTAAAGAACCTTTCACAAAACGGTTCTTCAGGGAACCAAAAATGGTTCTTATATGGCATCGCCGTGAAAACCCCTTTTTGGTTCTTCTTGGCACCTTTATTTTTAAGAGTGTAACTGTTTCAAACAGTCTATGGTTTAACTGATCTCTAATCAGTTTTATAGATTTGTAGACATTTTAATTAGACATTAGTATAATTAAAAGGAATAAGAGTAGTAAATTGTCTGTTATTGACCTGTTTAGCCGAGTCCATCCATGGAACAAACAAAAAAATGCCCTGGAAATTGATAAAAGAACACATATTATACGTACACTTGATATTTAATCTTATTTGATGACTAGTTAATTGCATTTGATAGATTTTACTTTCAATAAAACATTTGCAATGGCTTTGTAAAAAGTGTTTTTATATGCATGTTTGGCTTGAGTTTTTGTTGCATTTACACTGTTCTGACCACAGGGGTCATCAGCGTGTGGCGTTTCGAACGCTTAGAAACAATGAATCATTTTGCAAATCAAATGGTTAAATTAGGTTCTCATATCTATCTCTATATGGGCCATTCTACAGAATTGGTGCAAAGTTAGAGGTAGAAACATCTTGAAATGTTTTATTTTTTCCCCTCCAATTTTTCATGTATGCAAATTGTGTAATATCCAAGGTACCCATTTCTAGTAATTGTGCAGTTAATATTGTATTTTCAGAAAATGCTGAAATATTTTCCTTCTCCTCAAATGTATCACTACCGAAACACAATAATAAATCATTTATTAAGAAGGCTTATAATGACCTATTAAGATTTTGTTTACATCTGCCTTCATTTTTCTTTCTATTTTTAAAAAATGTTTTTACAGGTTAAATCAATAACAATTACTATTTTAATAATATTTTAAGTGTAATTTATGAGATTTGTTGTATTTTGAATCCAATCTTTTTTGTAGAAGGCAAATAGTTTATCAGTAACACTTTACAATAAGGTTCATTAGTTAACATTTACTACAATAGTTAACATGAACTAATAACGAACTGCACTTGTAAAGCATTTATTTATATTTGTTCATGTTAATTTTAACATATACTAATGTATTATTAAAATCTTGTTAACATTAGTTAATGAACTAACATGAACAAACCATAAACAGCTGGATTTTATTAACTAAGGTTAACAAAGATTAACTAATGCTGAACAGAGGTGTTGTTCATGGTTAGTTCATGTTAACTAATGCATTAATAATGTTAACTAATACAACCTTATTGTAAAGTGTTACCAGTTTATCATACTGATTTCAAAGTTAAGGATTCATTAGTTTGAACATACATTGAACCAAACACTATCATAACATCTTAGTTGATAATTCAATATACTTTATTTTTGACAAAACATCCCAGTAGTGACTGCACATTTTCGGTAGTGACAGTAATGTTTTGGTAGTGACCACAATACTTAGTTTGCCATTGCTGAATCAGACTGTCAACATTTTATGTTAATACAAATAACTAACTATGTCGCACATATGCAGGCAGCACAAGAAGACACACATCTGACAGTAAATATCTGATAAGAACACCCAGAGCTATTCTATACTTTGGGTCTTGAAGTGCAAGTGAGAAGAGTGCAAGTGTTTACCTAAAAAACATCTTACTGTTTAGATTGTTTCAGAACCACTTTGTTTTATTTTCACAAATGTCCATTGCACTAGACAACACAATTATTTTAGTGTACAAAATGGTCTCACTTAAAGGGTTAGTTCATCCAAAAATTAAAATGACCCCATGATTTGCTCACCCTCAAGTCATCCTAGGTGTAAATTACATTCTTCTTTCAGACGAATAAAATAAATCAGAGTTATATTAAAAATGTCCTGGCTCTTCCAAGCTTTATAATGGCAATGAATTTTTGTCTCGTTTATGAAGTCCATAAAAGTTTTAGAAGGCCTTTATTAACCCCCGGAGCCGTGTGTAGCAGTTATATGATGGATAGATGCACTTTTATGATGAGATGCTCTTTGATGATTGAGGGATGCACTTTGATGATTGAGGGATGCACTTTTATGATGGATGGATGCACTTTTATGATGGAGGGATGCACTTTTATGATGGATAGATGCACTTTTATGATGAGATGCTCTTTGATGATTGAGGGATGCACTTTGATGATTGAGGGATGCACTTTTATGATGGATGGATGCACTTTTATGATGGAGGGATGCACTTTTATGATGGATAGATGCACTTTTATGATGGATGGATGCATTTTTATGAGGGATAGAGGCTGTTTTATGAGGGATAGATGCACTTTTAATGATGGGTGGATGCACTTTTATGATGGATAGATGCTCTTTTTATGATGGAGGGATGCACTTTTATGATGGATGGATGCACTTTTTGTAACCGATAAATAAGGCAGGATACAATAGCAAGTAAAAGGTTGTTTATTTAGACAGAAGATCGCAGGTAGAAACCAGAAGGCAACTGGAACCAGCTCGATGAGGTGGCAGAAGATCGCGGGTAGAAACCACAAGCCACAAGGATCAGAGCGGTGCGTTGGCAGATGGTCCAGGGTAGCACAGGGACGCTGAAGACAACACAGTCTGGTGAAAACAGTGACGGTGGAACTCCAGGGTGCACACGAAACACAGGCAACACAGGAACACAACGGGCACAGGCGGGATAACACACAACACATCCAACAACGCTCTGACAATGACAAAGAGAACACAGAGAGGCTAAATAGGGTGCGCTGATGATCTGCAGCTGGTGCGCTGATCAGCTGCGACAGGTGTAATGATCATCAGCCAACCAGCGGCTCCGCCCCATACAAACACACATACACACACAAGAATGAGATGGTGAATTCATGAACCGTGACACTTTTATGATGGATGGATGCACTTTTATGATGGATAGATACTCTTTTATGATAGAGGGATGCACTTTTATGATGAATAGATACTCTTTTATGATAGAGGGATGCATTTTTATGATGGATGGATGCACTTTTATGATGGATAGATGCACATTTATGATGGATAGATGCACTTTTATGATGGATAGATCCTCTTTTATGATGGATGGATGCACTTTTATGATGGATGGATGCTCTTTTATGATGGAGAGATGCACTTTTATAATGGATAGATGTACTTTTATGATGGCGGGATGCACTTTTATGATGGATGGATGCACTTTTATGATGGATAGATGCTCTTTTATGATGGAGAGATGCACTTTTATAATGGATAGATGTACTTTTATGATGGCGGGATGCGCTTTTATGATGGAGGGGGGCTCTTTTATGATGGAGAGATGCACTTTTATAATGGATAGATGTACTTTTATGATGGAGGGATGCGCTTTTATGATGGAGGGGGGCTCTTTTATGATGGAGGGATGCATTTTTATGATGGATAGATGCACTTTTATGATGGATGGATGCACTTTTATGATGATAGAGGCTCTTTTATGATGGATAGATGCACTTTTATGATGGTGGGATGAACTTTTAATGATGGATGGATGGATGCACTTTTATGATGGATGGATGGATGCACTTTTATGATGGATAGATGCTCTTTTATGATGGAGGGATGCACTTTTATGATGGATGGATGCACTTTTTGTAACCGATAAATAAGGCAGGATACAATAGCAAGTAAAAGGTTGTTTATTTAGACAGAAGATCGCAGGTAGAAACCAGAAGGCAACTGGAACCAGCTCGATGAGGTGGCAGAAGATCGCGGGTAGAAACCACAAGCCACAAGGATCAGAGCGGTGCGTTGGCAGATGGTCCAGGGTAGCACAGGGACGCTGAAGACAACACAGTCTGGTGAAAACAGTGACGGTGGAACTCCAGGGTGCACACGAAACACAGGCAACACAGGAACACAACGGGCACAGGCGGGATAACACACAACACATCCAACAACGCTCTGACAATGACAAAGAGAACACAGAGAGACTAAATAGGGTGCGCTGATGATCTGCAGCTGGTGCGCTGATCAGCTGCGACAGGTGTAATGATCATCAGCCAACCAGCGGCTCCGCCCCATACAAACACACATACACACACAAGAATGAGATGGTGAATTCATGAACCGTGACACTTTTATGATGGATGGATGCACTTTTATGATGGATAGATACTCTTTTATGATAGAGGGATGCACTTTTATGATGAATAGATACTCTTTTATGATAGAGGGATGCATTTTTATGATGGATGGATGCACTTTTATGATGGATAGATGCACATTTATGATGGATAGATGCACTTTTATGATGGATAGATCCTCTTTTATGATGGATGGATGCACTTTTATGATGGATGGATGCTCTTTTATGATGGAGAGATGCACTTTTATAATGGATAGATGTACTTTTATGATGGCGGGATGCGCTTTTATGATGGAGGGGGGCTCTTTTATGATGGAGAGATGCACTTTTATAATGGATAGATGTACTTTTATGATGGAGGGATGCACTTTTATGATGGATGGATGCACTTTTATGATGGATAGATGCTCTTTTATGATGGAGAGATGCACTTTTATAATGGATAGATGTACTTTTATGATGGCGGGATGCGCTTTTATGATGGAGGGGGGCTCTTTTATGATGGAGAGATGCACTTTTATAATGGATAGATGTACTTTTATGATGGAGGGATGCGCTTTTATGATGGAGGGGGGCTCTTTTATGATGGAGGGATGCATTTTTATGATGGATAGATGCACTTTTATGATGGATGGATGCACTTTTATGATGATAGAGGCTGTTTTATGATGGATAGATGCACTTTTATGATGGTGGGATGCACTTTTAATGATGGATGGATGGATGCACTTTTATGATGGATGGATGGATGCACTTTTATGATGGATAGATGCTCTTTTATGATGGAGGGATGCACTTTTATGATGGATGGATGCACTTTTATGATGGATGGATGCACTTTTATGATGATAGATACTCTTTTATGATAGAGGGATGCATTTTTATGATGGATGGATGCACTTTTATGATGGATAGATGCTCTTTTATGATGGAGGGATGCACTTTTATGATGGATAGATACTCTTTTATGATAGAGGGATGCATTTTTATGATGGATGGATGCACTTTTATGATGGATAGATGCACTTTTATGATGGATAGAGGCACTTTTATGATGGATAGATGCTCTTTTATGATGGATGTATACACTTTTATGATGGATAGATGCTGTTTTATGATGGATGGATGCACTTTTATGATGGATAGATGCACTTTTATGATGGATGGATGCACTTTTATGATGGATAGATGCTCTTTTATGATGGAGAGATGCACTTTTATAATGGATAGATGCACTTTTATGATGGATAGATGCACTTTTATGATGGATGGATGCACTTTTATGATGGATAGATGCTCTTTTTTGATGGAGGGATGCACTTTTATGATGGATGGATGCACTTTTATGATGGATGGATGCACTTTTATGATGGATAGATGCTCTTTTTTGATGGAGGGATGCACTTTTATGATGGATAGATGCACTTTTATGATGGATAGATGCTCTTTTTTGATGGAGGGATGCACTTTTATGATGGATAGATGCACTTTTATGATGGATAGATGCACTTTTATGATGGATGGATGCACTTATGATGGATAGATGCTCTTTTTTGATGGAGGGATGCACTTGTATGATGGATGCACTTTTATGATGGATGGGTGCTCTTTTATGATGATAGATGCACTTTTATGATAGATGGATGCACTTTTATGATGGATGGATGCACTTTTATGATAGATGGATGCACTTTTATGATGGATGGATGCACTTTTATGATGGAGGGATGCACTTTTATGATGGATAGATGCTCTTTTTTGATGGAGGGATGCACTTGTATGATGGATGCACTTTTATGATGGATGGGTGCTCTTTTATGATGGATGGATGCTCTTTTTTGATGGAGGGATGCTCTTTTATGATGATAGATGCACTTTTATGATAGATGGATGCACTTTTATGATGGATGGATATTCTTTTTTGATGGAGGGATGCACTTTTATGATGGATAGATGCACTTTTATGATGGATAGATGCACTTTTATGATGGATGGATGCACTTATGATGGATAGATGCTCTTTTTTGATGGAGGGATGCACTTGTATGATGGATGCACTTTTATGATGGATGGGTGCTCTTTTATGATGATAGATGCACTTTTATGATAGATGGATGCACTTTTATGATGGATGCACTTTTATGATGGATGGATGCACTTTTATGATGGATGGATGCACTTTTATGATGGATGGATGCACTTTTATGATAGATGGATGCACTTTTATGATGGATGGGTGCTCTTTTATGATGGAGGGATGCACTTTTATGATGGATGGATGCACTTTTATGATGGAGGGATGCACTTTTATGATGGATGGGTGCTCTTTTTTGATGGAGGGATGCACTTTTATGATAAATAGATTATCTTTTTTGATGGAGGATGCACTTTTATGATGGATGGATGCACTTTTATGATGGATAGATGCACTTTTATGATGGAGGGATGCACTTTTATGATGGATGGGTGCTCTTTTATGATGGAGGGATGCACTTTTATGATGGATGCACTTTTATGATGGATAAATGCACTTTTATGATGGATGGATGCACTTTTATGATGATAGATGCACTTTTATGATGGATAGATGCACTTTTATGATGGATGGATGCACTTATGATGGATAGATGCACTTTTATGATGGATGGATGCACTTATGATGGATAGATGCACTTTTATGATGGATGGATGCACTTTTATGATAGATGGATGCACTTTTATGATGGATGGGTGCTCTTTTATGATGGAGGGATGCACTTTTATGATGGATGGATGCACTTTTATGATGGAGGGATGCACTTTTATGATGGATGGGTGCTCTTTTTTGATGGAGGGATGCACTTTTATGATAAATAGATTATCTTTTTTGATGGAGGATGCACTTTTATGATGGATGGATGCACTTTTATGATGGATAGATGCACTTTTATGATGGAGGGATGCACTTTTATGATGGATGGGTGCTCTTTTATGATGGAGGGATGCACTTTTATGATGGATGCACTTTTATGATGGATAAATGCACTTTTATGATGGATGGATGCACTTTTATGATGATAGATGCACTTTTATGATGGATAGATGCACTTTTATGATGGATGGATGCACTTATGATGGATAGATGCACTTTTATGATGGATGGATGCACTTATGATGGATGGATGCACTTTTATGATGGATAGATGCTCTTTTATGATGGATGGATGCACTTTTATGATGGATAGATGCACTTTTATGATGGAGGGATGCACTTTTATGATGGATGGGTGCACTTTTATGATGGATAAATGCACTTTTATGATGGATGGGTGCTCTTTTATGATGGAGGGATGCACTTTTATGATGGATGCACTTTTATGATGGATAAATGCACTTTTATGATGGATGGATGCACTTTTATGATGATAGATGCACTTTTATGATGGATAGATGCACTTTTATGATGGATGGATGCACTTATGATGGATAGATGCACTTTTATGATGGATGGATGCACTTATGATGGATGGATGCACTTTTATGATGGATAGATGCTCTTTTATGATGGATGGATGCACTTTTATGATGGATAGATGCACTTTTATGATCGATAGATGCACTTTTATGATGGATGGATGCACTTATGATGGATAGATGCTCTTTTTTGATGGAGGGATGCACTTTTATGATGGATGCACTTTTATGATGGATGGATGCTCTTTTATGATGATAGATGCACTTTTATGATAGATGGATGCACTTTTATGATGGATGGATGCACTTTTATGATGGAGGGATGCACTTTTATGATAGATGGATGCACTTTTATGATGGATGGGTGCTCTTTTATGATGGAGGGATGCACTTTTATGATGGATGGATGGATGCACTTTTATGATGGATGAATGGACTTTTATGATGGATAGATGCTCTTTTTTGATGGAGGGATGCACTTTTATGATAAATAGATTATCTTTTTTGATGGAGGATGCACTTTTATGATGGATGGATGCACTTTTATGATGGATAGATGCACTTTTATGATGGAGGGATGCACTTTTATGATGAATGGGTGCTCTTTTATAATGGAGGGATGCACTTTTATGATGGATGCACTTTTATGATGGATGCACTTTTATGATGGATGGATGCACTTTTATGATGATAGATGCACTTTTATGATGGATAGATGCACTTTTATGATGGATGGATGCACTTTTATGGACTTCAAAAACGACCCAACAATTCACTGCCATTATAAAGCGTGATTGTGTGTGTGTGTGAGTGAGTGGTTGAGTGTTTGTGTGTGTGTGTGTGTGTGTGTGTGTGTGTGTGTGTGTGTGTGTGTGAGAGAGAGAGAGTGAGTGAGTGAGTGAGTGAGTGAGTGAGTGAGTGAGTGAGTGAGTGAGTGAGTGAGTGTGTGTGTGTGTGTTTGTAAGTGGGCATGTTTTTGTCAGGACACAAATGTGTATAATGACATGGGTATGACATAGGTATTACAAGGAGAGGGTGAAAAATATGAGGACCATGTCCTCACTTTTCAAAAGGCTTATAAATCATACAGAATGAGATTTTTTTCACAGAAAGTAAACTCTGCAGTTTCCTGTGATGGGTAGGTTTAGGGGCAGGGGCAGTGTAAGGGGATAAAAAATACGGTTTGTACGGTAAAAACCATTGCGCCTATGGAATGTCCCCACATTTCACAAACAGTGTGTGTGTGTGTGTGTGTGTGTTTACATAAAACATTAATTTAAGAATAATTTTTAATTGGTTCTTCCCTGAACCTTTGTTTGTATTCTCTCTGTCTCTCTGTTGTTTTTCTATTTTTTTAAGCATGTTTGTGTTTTATGTCATTCTCCCTGTCAAGTTAATCATAGAAATTACTGACAACAACCTAACAACCCTTCGCTAGTATCATGGACTGCACCTTTAAATAATTGTAATGTTATCAGGTTACAGAATTTTAACTTGCATACTAAAATTCTAAAACATTGTACAATACTAATTATTTGCATAACTGTACTAAAATTTTGTTTATTCCTCCAAATAAAGGATTATTTGTTCCATTTTGTCACTACCAAAACAATAATGTCACAACCAAAACTTCAAGACATGTTTCGGTCTTGACTGTTTTGGTAGTGACAATTTTAGATAATTTTGAGCCTATCTCAAAGATGCTAATCAGCACATGGTTAGCAATCACTGGCCAGAACAGTTGTACACATATAAAAACTAAATTTGATGGAATAACATCCCAAAAAGTTTTCCTAATCGCAAGAAAAAATTTGTTTGGTAGTGACGTTCCTTAAAGTTACACACAGATTTTCAGACTTTAGAACACGTTTACCTCAAAATGATGGGATCAATCTAATCATCAAGTAGCATATGAGAGAGAGGGACATGTAGGGGTGTTGGTAAAATCTCAGTCTCAGCCAGTGGACTAAACATTCACTGTTTCGGTAGTGACGTGAAAATGCGGGACACATTTTTTTTACATAAAGTTTCTTGATTTAAAAATAAAATATAAAATACTTTTTTTTAAAACTTGATTTAAAAAAAAAAAATCAAAAAGATTTGTTTAAAAACAAGAATGGAAAAAATTGCAAAAAAATTTTCAATATCATTTTCACAAGTTGAAATTTAAGGGTTAGGGCTCGGGACAGCCACCTCTCAATTGAAAGTACCCAATAAATTATGATTTTATATATATAAAGCTTACTGATATTTTAAATATTATTGTGGGTTTCAATAGATAATTGAAGGATCTTAGTAAACATCTAAAATTTGAATAATTAAATGCTTCTCAGATGTGTTTTTTGGAAGTGGGACAGCAGTTTGCACCAATTCAGAATGGCCCATCTAAAAAAAACTAAAGAGGGCCTAAATGCACAGGCAAAATGGCAATGCAACAGCATGTAGACACGATATAACACGACAATACCTGACCAAGAACTGAAAATCACTCTTTTGGCAAAGCCTTAAAAGGGATGCTATTTCATGCATTCTGACTTATTTAGCTACACTGTTAAAAAGTTGGATTCTCATGATAACATGGCCAAAGTTTTAAAAAAAATGAGAAGGACGTATGACGGAGAATTTCTGTTACAAATAATTCCTTCAGGATTCTACTATGTTCCAGAAAGTTTTTATTGAGTATGGCCCTGTATGAGGTCACAAAGGACGGAATTGCTTGTATGGGCATTTCTCCCAGATGAGCGTGTGCGCACATCAACCAGAGCGAGAGCAAGAGCCCATAAGCGTGTTTTATTAGGGTTACCGAAGCCGTCGGCAGCGTTGTCATTTTGTTTTTAGACCACGAAATCATCAATGTCACTAAAGAAGTGTGTTTTTGATTGTGAGGGAACGATAACCTTGTTCAGCGTCCCTAATAATCCAGCGCTAAGGGGAACAGTAAGCAATTTGTTTTTCCGGAGTGTGTGTTTGTTTGTTCCCGGCATTTTGGTGATGAATGTTTTATAAACAAGGCCCAGTTCGACGCTGGATTTGCAGATAATTTTAAACCAAAAGATTAAGTCAATTAAATATAGGAAATTAAATATGTATATTATTCATATTCCTTCTTGCCTCAGATACGAGGTCATTCTATAGTGGGGTTAAATGGCTGTAGGCCTATAATCTTTTGTGCTATGACAATTTAGCAAATGTTTCTTACCCAATATACCCAGTGTGTGTGTGTGTGTGTGTGTGTGTGTGTGTGTGTGTGTGTGTTTGTTTTGTTTCGAAGTGAGTCTAAATTAGCAAAGTCTAAATCTAAATGTCTAAAAAAGTTAGCAACCATATCCATATATACCCCTATAGGCTGTATGGAATTTGAGGAGATCAAACAGAACAATAAAGAACCCACTAGCACGTGCCCTATAACCCATATTTACCATATGACCTGAACATAACCACATCCCTACCTTAGCATGTTTCTGTCATAACACATAACCACAACCATCACACCTCAAACCACTTGTTGCAAGATTCAGATTAGAAACCTAATTTAAGCAATACATTTTAAATAGCCTATTATACCAATAATAATAATAATACTAATAATAAATAAATAAATATATTTTACAAGGTTAACTGTTAATATAGTTTATATAAGGGATTTTAAATAGGGTTTTTTATAGAAACGCTGTGTCATGCCATCTCGCTGAGAAAATGCATTTGTGTTCACAAGATGGCGCCAATGTCCGTGCATTAGATAGCAGGTGAACTAGCAGAGTTGGCGCCTTAAATTTGTTTTATTACTTTTGATTGGGTGCGTGATTCGTAAGAAGTCGCCATGTGAGCGAGGAAGGATCAGGTTCGGAATATCAGGAAACAAGTATGTTGCCTTTTTAGCTAATATATGAAAATACATACTTTTTTGACACAATTTAATGACAACACTATAAGTTATATAAAAATGAATATAAAAGAAAAGTGGAACAAAATTATATAATATATCCTATCTACTGACAAAAATATTGTAGCTAATCGGTCAGAAGTGAAATGTATTTATTAGTCTCTTGAGGGAGCTCTTTATCAGCCAAACCCAAAACAACTAGCCTAAGGGACTTCCCAAACTAAAAGAGCTGATTGTGAATGACGCCGTTTACCACATTTCTGTTGATGTTACCATAAAGCTACACACCCCTCCAAATCCCCCTTTGGGAACTTTGGGGGATTATCAATCGATTAACCAAACTGGCACAATGCCCTGTGTGGTCTTTACATTCAAATGTATATAACAACAACATCTTATTGAATTATAACAATTTCATTATCTTATATAATTCTTTGTTTATAGTGCATAATATAATTTTGTCAATAGAAATGTATGTCAAGGTGAATTACATTGAGGGTAGTGTAGAAATATTTAATATTTAAAAATATTATTTACATTTAGCATAAGTTTTATGTCCTGCCCTTTCTTTGTTTGTTTGTTTTGTAATGTAGGTTAGAATATGTAGGCTAAGTTCTCTATAGTGTTGGTAACATTCAGGACTGTTGTTAATAGCCCGGCCCAGTGGTTTGCTTAGTTTCATTATCACAGATAATTATTGGAAACTAACCATTTTCTTTTATTTGTGATTACTTATTGAAGCAGGTTCTTTCAGATCCATGTACAGCAGGCATGCTAAAAATGATCAGAATTTCCCCAAGTTTCCCTGTCCTGTCATCCACAATATCACTTGTTATAATTTTTTTTAGCAATACATTTTATATGGACTGATCTAGTGGCAGTAAAACTGAATAATCATTTATTAGATTCAAAATAACTTCAGTGTTTAAAGTTCATACATTTTGCAAGGGAGCGGCTAGTTTGCATTTATCCATCTATCAGTCCCTTCCCTCCCCCATCACAATCACAGTACTGTAAGCTTGGCATTGGCGTGGCATCACCAACAAGCTACAGTAGAAAAGAAAGCGAAAGAGTGCTGGCCCGGGACTTTCCAGGGTGTTGTCATTATGCTTGGCATGTGATATTCAACCGCTGGTGGCGTGATTATACAATCAAACCAAAAGAAGAACACGCGGGAAAACTCTAAAGTGCTTTGTCAGGACTCAAAGAGACAAAAAATAGATGCTTTAAACACACTTTTGCACAGCACACTAAAAATGATGCTCTGTTGTGTTAACTTAAAGTAAGCTATTGTATCATTTGTTTCGGCTGTTGTTTAATTTTTTCCATAACGAGTTTGTGGCAAAACTAAAAAAGTACAGAAAAGCCTGCCAGCCATTTTATGTCATTACTCTTCCTCCTTCCTAGCTACCTCCTTCCATTTTGTGCCCTGAAATTGCAGTCAGTTACCACTGAAATTTACCATTTTTTTTTACAACAATAACAAATATACAATAAGTTAATTGAAAGCCAGATATCGAAACAGAAAAGATTAATAGCTTGAAGTTTAGCTTGCAAAATAAATCCTGATATTCAGGATTGTCTGTTATGCAGTTCAATAGTGTTATATAATAACTCATAAAAACTCATAATGAATAGCATTTTCAATGAAAATTTAAAATAAATATTGCACAATTGATGTATTAGAAATCCTAAAGATATATAATCAGCTTGTATGTCGGCAACAATTATTCAGTGTGTAAAGCAATGGCAGTCATTTAGAGGCAGTGCCTTGTAATGGATTCTGGAGGCCAAAACATCACTTAACGGATATACAGTATATATACAGTGAGGAAAATAAGTATTTGAACACCCTGCTATTTTGCAAGTTCTCCCACTTAGAATGTATGATTTTGTAACTATTTATATGTATGATACAGCTGCAAATAAGTATTTGAACACCTGAGAAAATCAATGTTAATATTTGGTACAGTAGCCTTTGTTTGTAATTACAGAGGTCAAACGTTTCCTGTAGTTTTTCACCAGGTTTGCACACACTGCAGGAGGGATTTTGGCCCACTTCCCACACAGATCTTCTCTAGATCAGTCAGGTTTCTGGCCTGTTGCTGAGAAACACGGAGTTTGAGCTCCCTCCAAAGATTCTCTATTGGGTTTAGGTCTGGAGACTTGCTAGGCCACGCCAGAACCTTGATATGCTTCTTACAGAGCCACTCCTTGGTTATCCTGGCTGTGTGCTTCGGGTCATTGTCATGTTGGAAAACCCAGCCTCGACCCATCTTCAATGCTCTAACTGAGGGAAGGAGGTTGTTCCCCAAAATCTCGCAATACATGGCCCCGGTCATCCTCTCCTTAATACAGTGCAGTCGCCCTGTCCCATGTGCAGAAAAACACCCCCAAAGCATGATGCTACCACCCCCATGCTTCACAGTAGGGATGGTGTTCTTGGGATGGTACTCATCATTCTTCTTCCTCCAAACACGTTTAGTGGAATTATGACCAAAAAGTTATATTTTGGTCTCATCTGACCACATGACTTTCTCCCATGACTCCTCTGGATCATCCAAATGGTCATTGGCAAACTAAAGACGGGCCTGGACATGTGCTGGTTTAAGCAGGGGAACCTTCCGTGCCATGCATGATTTCAAACCATGACGTCTTAGTGTATTACCAACAGTAACCTTGGAAACGGTGGTCCCAGCTCTTTTCAGGTCATTGACCAGCTCCTCCCGTGTAGTTCTGGGTTGATTTCTCACCTTTCTTAGGATCATTGAGACCCCACGAGGTGAGATCTTGCATGGAGCCCCAGTCCGAGGGAGATTGACAGTCATGTTTAGCTTCTTACATTTTCTAATGATTGGTCCAACAGTGGACCTTTTTTCACCAAGCTGCTTGGCAATTTCCCCCTAGCCCTTTCCAGCCTTGTGGAGGTGTACAATTTTGTCTCTAGTGTCTTTGGACAGCTCTTTGGTCTTGGCCATGTTAGTAGTTGGATTCTTACTGATTGTAGGGGGTGGACAGGTGTCTTTATGCAGCTAACAACCTCAAACAGGTGCATCTAATTTAGGATAATAAATGGAGTGGAGGTGGACATTTTAAAGGCAGACTAACAGGTCTTTTTTTCAAGGTCAGAATTCTAGCTGATAGACAGGTGTTCAAATACTTATTTGCAGCTGTTTCATACAAATAAATAGTTAAAAAATCATATATTGTGATTTCTGATTTTTTTTTTTTAGATTATGTCTCTCACAGTGGACATGCACCTATGATGACAATTTCAGACCCCTCCATGATTTCCAAGAATATATATATATTCCAATAGAAGGTTATAAAACATAACAGCGTAATCATGGACACACCATCAGACAGGCATAGCCACGGCATGTACCACCAAAACAAGAACAACAGGGACTTTCCAACAAAACAATATCTAAATCCAAAGGTGATCAATAAATACAGCAGCATTCTCAAAATTTTAGGGGAAATTAGTTTGATGTATCATAACAAACTAGGGGAAAAAAAGTAATAAATACTGGTTGTGTTAGGCAACCATTAGTTGTATGGTTTTAAAATTGCTTCAGCAATAAGCATTGAAAAACTAAATT
Source organism: Gobio occitaniae (assembly GCA_033150135.1). Classification (NCBI taxonomy): domain Eukaryota; kingdom Metazoa; phylum Chordata; class Actinopteri; order Cypriniformes; family Gobionidae; genus Gobio; species Gobio occitaniae. The sequence continues at coordinate 28,603 of JARQWZ010003063.1, forward strand.
TCAAGATGTGACAGGAAAGAAAATGTGCATATGCACGCTCCCTCTCCTGAAGAGAACGTGATGAGGTCCTTTCACTTTCACCTGAACTCACCAAATTATTATTTCAGATCACAAAATGGCCGGCAATCACAAAATGGTGCTGCCAATAAGAGCTCAGATAAACCTGACTGGCAAAAGTCCCATGAATTCATGAAACCAATTGTGCACCTTTACTGGCATGTAAAACTCTGCAAACACTTAACTCATTCATGGCCATTTGCTTTCGTTCTTTTTTGCAGCAAAACCCCCCCAAAAAACCTTTCAATTATCTTATAGCTTTCCTGTGTTAAGTGCGAGAATGAGAAAGCGAAAGTCTTCATGCTTCTGCCGTCCTGGTGTGTAGACCAATAGAATTTTGATTCGTGAAATGTTAGTATATAGGTTGTCTGTTGTTGTTTTTTCTGTAGCATGTGTGTGGCAAAACTAAAAAAGTACCTAAAAACCTGTCTGCCATTTTATTATATTTCATCACTCTTCACCCTTCCATTTTGTGTCCTGAAATATCAGTCAGTTACACTTTCACAAATTTCATTAAAGACCAAATAGTGGAACAGAAAAGACTGATAGCTTGAAGTTTCATAATTAATGAAAAACGGTTATTTAACTCAGTTTCCATTTAAGAAATAAATCCTGATATTCAGTATTATATGTTGTTATCTGTGTATAAAAGAGTTAAAGTAATGCTTTCTTATCCCAAAAGAAAAGTGGATAAATAAAAATGGAAAATACATGTGCCACAACTGACACATTAGAGACTCTAAAGATATATAAGCTGCATGTATGTCAGCAACAGTTATTTATTGTGCAATGTAATGGCAGTCATTTTGAGGCAGTGCCTTGTAATGAAGGCCAAAACATCACCATTTCTTGTCGACAGTATTTTTTCCAATAGGGGGTGATAAAACAACATTGCAACTGTGGACACGCCATGAGTGAGGCATAACTAGGCAGTAAGATAAACAGGCCTGCAGCTCTGCACTACTAAAAGAAGAAGAACAATAGGGACTTACGGATTAAAAAAAAACAACCCAAATGTGATCTATAAATACAGCAGCCCTCTGAATATTTAGGGGAAATTAAATTACTGTATCACAACAAACAAAAACAAAAAAAGTGAATGCAAACAGTGGTATGGTAATAAATATTGGTATGGTTTTAAAATAGCTAGCATTGAAAATCTGCAAAATTCCGGGATGTGAAAGGAAAGAATCTGTGCATATGCATACCCTCACTCTCCTTACTGAAGAGAATACTACAGGGAGTGCAGAATTATTAGGCACGTTGATTTTCTGATCATATTTTTTTTCCAGGCACATTTGACCAATTCCAAACCACAGTAATCCTAATAACTACTATTGATTTAGTATTTAATAATGTATAAGTGATATATAATTGTTCATGAAGGCTGGAAATGAAAATCACCTTATATTCAGGTGTGCAGAATTATTAGGCATGTTTTCTTTTACAGATAAATTGAGCCAAAAAAGAGATTTAACTCAGACTGAAAAGTCAAAAAGTATTAAATGCCCATGAGAAGGATGCAATACTAATGCAATACTAGACATTGCAGTTAAGGCATGACCATTGGACTGTGAAATGCTCGTTGGGTCAGCAGGGTCAGACAAAAACAGGTGGTGAAGAAAAGACACCTGTTAACTGCAAAATAATTAAGAATTAAGGTGAAGAATTAAGTGTGAAACCATCAGGAACCCTTTAGTCTCCAGCGCCACCATTTTCCAAAGCTGCAACCTACCTGGAGTCTCCAGAAGTGCAAGGTGTCAGGATCTCAGAGACTTCAGTTAGGTAAAGAATCCTAAAAAATGACCCCCACTAGATAAGAATCACAAGCTGAAGTGTTGTAAAATACATGAAGCCTGCTTTTTTATAGGCTTTATAGGTTTTATAGGTTGAGAGTGACTCTTGAAGGACCAGCACCACATCCTCTAGTACCACTGTTTGAAGAATTCATCTTCCAGAATCTGGCAGTACGTTTTGGGAGTTCATTTTAGTCCATCCTGAAGTCCGTTTTGCAGAGATGGACTAAAAATGAACTCCCAAAACGTACTGCCAGATTCTGGAAGATGAATTCTTCAAACAGTGGAGCTAGAGGATGTGGTGCTGGTCCTTCAAGAATCACTCTCAACCTATCTGTCCATAAAGCCTCTAAAAAAAACCGTCTTCATGTATTTTAGAACACTTCAGCTTATGATTCTTATCTAGTGGGGTTCATTTTTTAGGATTCTTTACCTAACTGAAGTCTCTGAGATCCTGACACCTTGCACTTCTGGAGACTCCAGGTAGGTTGCAGCTCTGGAAAATGGTGGCGCTGGAGACTAAAGGGTTCCTGATGGTTTCACCCTTAATTCTTCACCTTAATTCTTAATTCTTTTGCAGTTAACAGGTGTCTTTTCTTCACCACCTGTTTTTGTCTGACCCTGCTAACCCAACGAGCATTTCACTGTCCAATGGTCACGCCTTAACTGCAATGTCTAGTATTGCATTAGTATTGCATCCTTCTCATGGGCATTTAATACTTTTTGACTTTTCAGTCTGAGTTAAATCTCTTTTTTGGCTCAATTTATCTGTAAAAGAAAACATGCCTAATAATTCTGCACACCTGAATATAAGGTGATTTTCATTTCCAGCCTTCATGAACAATTATATATCACTTATACATTATTAAATACTAAATCAATAGTAGTTATTAGGATTACAGTGGTTTGGAATTGGTCAAATGTGCCTGGAAAAAAAATATGATCAGAAAATCAACGTGCCTAATAATTCTGCACTCCCTGTATGTTTAGAATGTGATGAGATCCTTTCACTATCACCTGAACTCAGCTTATTATTATTTCATATCACAAAATGGCAGACAATCACAAAATGGTGCTGCCAATAAGATCATTGGACATGGGCAACCTGGGCATTTCACGAAAGTCACGTGATTTCCCGAAACCTATTGTGCACCTTCACTGGCATAAAACTGTGCAAACACTTAACTCATTCATCGCCAATCGCTTTCTTTTTTGTTTACCGCAAAACAAAAAAAACCCTTCTATTTATTTTAAAGGTATAGGTATTCAATTTTAACTACTGTATACATTTCTAACAAAGCTTGTTAGGTACCAAAATGTACTCAAAGAATATATTGGACATGCTCAACTCAATGCAATTTTTTTCTGAAACACTTTCTTGCTTTCATATTGAAGGAAAACATAAAACAAAACCATGAAGGAATATATACATAATTGAAAAAATGCATTTTGAGGTAGACCGCTGGCAGTGTTATAAAATGGAGACCATATCTTGTCATATCTGTCCCGCTGGCAGTGGGGGGTGGTGCATCACGGCATGAGCCAGGTAGAGCCAGGCACCAAGCCAAACACACAAGTGTGTAACCAGTGGAAACAACAATAGGGACTTTCCAGCAAAACAGGGTTTGCTTGTTTGATAGTTGATCATGTGATAGATACACAGCCCAAAATAAAACTCAAATGTGTGCGTGCTAAATTTACCACACAGCCATGCAAAAGGAATTTGTGTTAGTCAGAATCTAACATTAGGTTCTCACCTGCATATTGATCAATAGTAATGTACAGTTGTGTGTTGCTCAACATAAGGGTCATTAAAACAATTTAATTATGGAGCATTGTTGGCTTTGAAATGTGATGACATGAAATGAGGTCAGATCGATTTGTTTATTATGTTTATTGTTCAAATAAACCTGGAATAGCTAAAGTCTGCTTGCTGTTTTTTATGTTGTACTAAAAATTCTTAAAATACATTAATCATTTGTATATCATTATTATATAAGGTTGTTGTGACCAACACATTTTATTAACTTTAAATTACATTTGTATTTATTGAGTGTATGTGTGTGTGCTTTGCATCGACACATTCAAATCAGGTCAACTATCACAATGACAAAAGGTGCTGCCAGGCAGAGTGCCAGCAAACAGGACTGCCAGCTTAGGCATTTCAAGAAAGTGACATGGTTTCACAAACCAACTGTGCACAATTTCTGACCTAGTAAAGGATATGTTAGCAGCACTCATACTAACTTTGAACAGTATTCGGTTACACTTTTGAATAATGGTCCATTATTAATTGTTAACTGCAGGAAGTAAGGCAGCACAAGTACATTAACGCTTCAGCTACACTGTAAAAAACACATGTGAAATCTATAGTAATTTACTGTGTTTGTGCACAGGAAATTACTCTAGAAGTAGAATACTTTAGATTAGGTAAAAAATTGCAGTAATGAAAGAAGTACTGTGAGAGTCACAGTAACCAGCATTGTCCTGTAGAAAATCGCAGTAACTTCCAATGTACTGTAGAAAACACAATAACCAATTATGTACTGTAGAAAATCACAGTAACCTGTGTATATAAAGAAGGAAAACCCAGTACACAGGCAGCTGGTTTGCCAGCCAATTGCTGCATATAAATTGACTTCACTGTAATTCAATAACATTTTCACTCTGAATAGAGAATACAGGAACCAAATGTATTTTTTAATACAACTTCAGAAAATGTCAAAAATCACCAAAAGGTCACAGAGAGTGCATGGTTTTCAACACATCTAGCAATAAGTGAAGAATGAATAATGAAGCTTGTTATTATGATGAGCGGTTTGCTGTGACGGTTGATAAATGGATTTTCATATTCAAATCATGCAATATGCATTACTTATTATGTTTATTTATTTATTTGGGCTGAAACAATATAATTAAACAGAACTTAAACATTAAGAAACAAACTATGTATTTGAAAGTATATGTACCTTCTACGTCTCTTCATTCTCCTTCCATCCTGCTGTACCCTTCCTGTCTTTCCATCTCGTCTTACAATTTCTCCTCTTAATTTTTCCACTAAACCAATGCCCTCCACTTTACCCATCTCTTCACCCTTTCCTTTTCCCTATTCTACTATTCCGATGCCCTCTCCTTTTCTTAAGTTTGTGTGCATGTAAAGGCAGATGCCCCAAAACTTTTGACAATATACAGTAGTGTAGGTCCACAGGTCAGTACCACAGAACCACAGATCTTTAAAAAATTTGGTTACAAAGTTTTGGAATGGTATGTTTGTTTTTATGGGCATGTATTTCAGTGGCAAGCCATTGGACTTTTACTGTCAGATTTCTCTTTGGCTGGATCCAAAACTGCACACTCTCTGAGTTGGTAGTTCTTTTAAATAAGTACTTTGCAAATATTAAAACAGTAGGCCTATATAGTATGAATGTGTGTAAATGTAATCTGGATCTAATACATTCGTCATGTTATCGTTACTATGTGACCTACTAGCTTGCGTCAGATGCATTGCTTTCTCTCCCATGGCCTCATATGATAAAGTGTCCACCGTATGTGCACTTCAGAATCTCACCTGAAGTAATTTATAGTTTTCACGTGACGTCACACCCTTATAGGAACGCCCACCTGGAGGCCAAAACAAGGCTTTCCTCCATTGACCGCCAGTCATTTCAATGTAGTAAGACAGTGATATTATAAGACCAAATTCAATATACACCTTATTGATGATGCATACATTGTACAGGCAAGCAGATGAACACAGAATATAAATACAACACAAGGTTTCTTGTTAAACATTTTTTTCCATCGAAACTCATTATACTGTAGTAGGAAATTATTGGAATGTGGCTATGTTTAACGTACATGCCCCCTCAGTTAATGTAAATGGATGCTCTTTAATGAAATTAATGTTCACAGGTGATGCGTGTGAACCCTGATTATTTAAGGAATGTTTGAGTATCGTTCAAGACGGCTGGGTGAGTGTTTGTGTGCCAAGAGCTCAATTGTGGGGAAACGCTAAACGGCCGCTCGTGGCCAGCAAATTTCTGCGGCAGAAAGTAAGGTAGATACGCTAACGGGTGTAGTGGATGTGCTTCGTAATGAAGTTCAGATGTTACAAAAAACCTGTAACAACTCCTAGAGGCAGTTCCATTACTGGGGCATTGGCAAACCTTTTGCCAATTTGATTCCCATGCTGTCATCGCATTGTCTGGCTATCACCAGACCAAGACTCAATATAAGATTGAACATTGGTCTGGAGAGTCTGCTCTGTATTTTTTACTGCACAAGAGGCATGATAAACGAGCATAATTCAAATGATTCTGTACGCAATTGAATAGTCCTTCAATCAGACCACAAGGGGCGTGATCAACGGGCATCGATCTATCGCTTCTCTATCCGTCATCGCCTTAAACCCGCCAATAGCGCGCCAGGTGGATAAGCCAGTCTGTGATTGGTTCCCGCAAAAGTGTAATAGAAGCAGTAGAAATTAATGTACAGGTTTCCAGACTGAGTTACAGGGCGAAATCAAATCGGCGGCAGATCAGGCTGGGTTTACCCAGTCTAGTCATCGCAGAGTTTCTTGTGGTGGAGTTGGAGCCTCAAGAAATTCTGCTCGGCGCTGATTTGAAATTTTTTTTTGCCGCTGTTATTAATCTTGATCAAAAGAGCTGCCGGTTGATAGGAAAACGAATACCCCTCATGTGTACAATTATACTCAGTCCTGTGATGTGATTGTGCACGCTGATACATCTGATCCACCTCGTAGCAAGGTTCTATTTGCAGGGGCGGTGTCTGACAGTTTGCAGGGCATGCTAGAGCTATCGGCCTCCCTAGGTACCCATTGTGACCTTTTAGTTGCAAGGGTAGTGTGTAGGGTAGAGCAGGGTCTTTTGCCCGTTCGTGTAATTAATGTCACTGATGACACTCATATTTTAAAACATGGAATGAAAGTTGGTACATTATTTTGTGATGCTGTGGTAGAGGAGGAAGGCTGTGTTTCTATGGGTACCATACTCTCCGTTGACTCGCTTATAGAATGGCTAAATCTACATAAAAAGTTTTGGGAATGCTGAAATGTGCATATGTCCGTTTTTATTTTCAATTATGCAGATATAGGGAGGACACAAGTAATCTGAATCTTGTGTCCTAGTAATAACGCATCAGATTGAGACGGGGGATGCTAAGCCAATTACATTACCTAAGCATCGTGTTCCCCTCCGTTTACAAGCTGAAGTGACTGAGCATATTAAGGATATGCAGGTAAACTGAATTATACATCCGTCATGTAGTGACGTGTGGTTCCATATGGAAGAAAGATGGGACACTTCAAGTTTGTGTCGATTATAGGCAGCTGAATGACGTAACAAAGAAAGATACGTACCCCTTACCGCGTATTGATGATACATTGGATAGCCTTGCTCATGCCTGGTGGTTTTACACTCTTGACCTGGCCAGTGGTTACTGGCAGGTCAAGGTAAACCCTAAAGATAAACACACATTTATAACACGACAGGGGCTATTTGAATTTAATATTTTAAGTTTCGGATTATGCTACGCACCAAGCACATTCCAGCACCTTATGAATTTAGTGTGGGCGGATTTACAGTAGACCACTTGCCTTGTTTATCTAGATGATATTATTGTCTTTGACAGAACATTTGGAGAACATCTACAACGGCTTGATGAGGTCCTCTGTAAATTACGCCATGCTAATCTGAAGGTTAAGCCATCAAAATGCGCATTGTTTGTCACTCAGGTTCGTTATTTAGGACACGTTATATCAGCGGCCGGAGTACGAGCAGATCCAGTTAAAATTGATGCAGTGAGGCAATGGCCCATACTGATAAATTAATCTTAGGTGCGACGCTTTGTGGGTGTCACAGACACGTCCGGTTCCAACCTCCACCAATCACAACGCATGCCATCTCCGGAGTACTGATCACCATCACCTGCACCTCATCACGGCACTCATCACCAGCACTATATAACACACACTCACACAGCACTCAGTGTCCGGTCTCGTTCGCATATACTCTGTGCTATGCTCACCTCAAGGACTTCTCTTCGCATACTTCCTGTCTCCAGCGTGTCTCCTTCCCTTTGTGTTCCTCGTCTGCTGAGTGGGTGTGTTCCAGTCAGCTCCTCAGTTCTCCAGCGATCTCCAAGCCCCAACGTTCATCTATCTGCAAAGCAAAGGACAGTAACTATCTCTATCATATCCACATCTAAACACATCTAAAATTGCATTCATCATCTCTCAGCTCAGCGGCAAAGCATTGATGTGGGCCGATTCCATCTGGTCACAACAGGGCGCAGTAACGCAATCGTTTATTTCCCACTTCCGGGAAGTGTTTGGGAAACCGATCACAGATTCTTCAGCTGTTGAGAAACTTTATAATTTAAAACAAGGATCCATGTCTATTTACGATTATGCTTTGCAATTCAGAACGCTTGCCGCAGTCAGCGGATGGAATGAACAGGCGTTGATAACGACGTATCGGCAAGGATTAGAACCTCGGGTACGGCTGCATCTCGCTGCATGCGAGGACTCCATCGGCCTTGAGAAATTCATCCAGCTCTCCATCCGCTGTGCCACTCGCATGCAAGCGTGCATTCAAGAGCACCAGGACCAGTATTCCATCAACGTGCCCTTCCGCCGATCCGAACCCGTCAGCACCCCAGAACCAGCCCAAAAACCCATGGAAATAGAAAATTCCCGTTTGTCTTCTGAAGAACGCCGCCGTCGGCTGACCCTTCGTCTTTGTCTCTATTGTGGTGAACCTGGGCATGTCATTGCTGCATGCCCCACACGACCCCCGCGACCCATGGTGAGTGCTATTATTCCTGCTACTCATAAGATGAAACCACTCACCACTGTCGTCATCCTTACTGCCGCTAATGTCTCCCTTTCAGTGGTCGCACTCCTCGACTCGGGGTCAGCCGGCAACTTCCTCTCCGGTGCCATCTGCCGCCAACTACACCTCAAGACCACTCCGTCTCCGACCATCTACAGGATCAGTTCCATAACCGGCAGACCCCTCAGTCGCAAGCGCGTTCGCACCGTGGCTGGACCAGTTACACTACAAGTGGGTTTATTACACCGTGAAGAGGCTCATATGCTGGTTCTGGAGGATTCAACTGCTGACGTGGTTCTGGGGCACCCCTGGTTGGAGCAGCACAACCCTACCATCTCCTGGAAAACGGGCGAAATCCTGAAGTGGGGCGACACTTGCTTCTCTCGCTGTTTGACGGAACTTCCTCTTCCACCATCGTCTCCGCCTGATTTAACTCTCTGTGCCACATCCATCGAAAGTCCAGTTGAACAACGCTCAGTTGACGTCCCCAAGTGTTACGCCCCCTTCAGAGATGTCTTCTGCCCGCAACGGGCTTCCAAGGTGCCTCCACACCGGCCATGGGACTGTGCCATCGACCTGCTTCCGGGTGAACCAGTACCAAAGGGTAAGATATACCCATTATCCATCCCGGAGGAGAAGGCCATGGAGGATTACATCAAGGAAGCCCTCGCCCAAGGTTACATCAGGCCGTCTACTTCCCCTGCTGCTTCCAGCTTCTTCTTTGTGGCAAAAAAGGACGGAGGCTTGCAGCCATGTATCGATTATCGTTCTCTCAATAAAATCACCGTCAAGTTTCGATATCCCCTTCCTCTCGTCCCAGCGGCCCTGGAACATCTCCGTGGTGCCACTGTGTTTACCAAGCTGGACCTCCGCAGCGCTTACAACCTCATCCGGATACGTGAGGGGGACGAGTGGAAGACTGCCTTTATTACCCCTACTGGACACTATGAGTATCTCGTCATGCCGTATGGATTGGTAAACGCCCCCTCCGTATTCCAGGATTTCATCCATGAGGTGCTCCGGGAGTTTCTCCATCGATTCGTCCTAGTCTACATCGACGACATACTCATATACTCCCGGAGCCAGGCCGAACATCGCCAACACGTTGCGGAGGTCCTCAACCGTCTACGTCAATTCCACCTGTTCCTCAAGGCAGAAAAGTGTTAATTCCACCAAACATCAGTTTCCTTCCTGGGTTATCACATAGACCACAGTGGCATCCGGATGGACGAGAGGAAGGTGGAATCCATCACCAACTGGCCAGAACCCACAACCATCAAAGAACTCCAACGCTTCCTCGGATTCTCCAACTTCTACAGACGTTTCATTAAAGGTTACAGTTCGATCACTCATCCACTCACCAGTATGCTACGCAATAAGCCCAAGTCTCTGTCCTGGAGCCCGGCAGCCACCAACGCCTTTGAACAACTTAAGAAAGCCTTCACCACCGCTCCCTTACTCGTCCATCCAGATCCAGAAAAGCCTTTCATCGTGGAAGTGGATGCCTCCACAAGTGGAGTGGGAGCGGTGTTGTCCCAGCAGCAGGGGACGCCTAGTAGACTCCATTCATGCGCCTTCTTCTCCCGCGAGCTCAGCCCGGCGGAAGTCAACTACTCCATCGGTGACAGGGAACTCCTTGCTGTTAAGCTTGCCTTGGAAGAGTGGAGGCATTGGCTGGAGGGAGCCAAACATGCGTTCCTGGTGCTAATGGATCACAAGAACTTAGAATATCTTCGATCAGCCAAAAGACTAAACCCAAGACAAGCCTGTTGGGCTATGTTTTTCTCCCGCTTCAATTGTACCATCTCTTATCGCCCAGGTACAAAAAATATTAAGGCTGATGCTCTCTCCCGTCTTCATGCTCCTGATGAACAAACCGAAGAACCAGAACCCATTATTCCAAGTTCCCTCATCATAAGTCCTATTACCTGGTCTGAAGAAACTATCCCCTCCTCCAATGCCTCCACAAACCCTCCGCCGGGCTGTCCACCAGGCTTGTTGTACATCCCACGGACACGACGCACTCCCACTATTCACTCGGCTCACACGTCACTTGGTACTGGTCACCCGGGTGTCAATGAAACCCTCTCGTTGCTTAAAGAACGCTTCTGGTGGCCAGGGATGGCTTCGGATGTCAGAAGGTACGTGCAGGGCTGTAGGGAGTGTGCCATTTCCAAATCTCCTCGTCATCTGCCAGCTGGGAAACTCCTTCCTCTGCCCGTTCCAGAACGCCCATGGTCACACCTAGGAGTTGACTTCATCACTGACCTTCCGGCCTCAGACTGTAATACCACCATCCTAGTAGTTGTTGATCGTTTTTCTAAATCCTGCCGTCTGATCCCACTTCCAGGATTGCCTACTGCCATGGAGACAGCCGAAACACTCTTCAACCAAGTTTTCAGATACTTCGGAGTACCAGAAGACATTGTCTCAGACCGAGGTCCCCAGTTCATATCCAGAGTATGGAAATCGTTCTTCTCCCTCCTAGGTGTGGCCGTTAGCCTGATGTCGGGATATCATCCACAATCGAACGGGCAGACGGAAAGGAAGGTACAGGAAATTGGCCGCTTCCTAAGTACCTACCACCAGGACTCTTGGAACCAGTTCCTGGGTTGGGCCGAGTACGCCCAAAACTCACTGAAACAGTCAACCACAGGACTCACCCCGTTCCAGTGCGTACTCGGCTTCCAACCTCCACTGTTCCCCTGGGATGGGGAACCCTCCAACGTTCCAGCAGTGGACTACTGGTTCCGAGAGAGCGAGAGGGTCTGGGACTCAGCACACCATCAATTGCAACGGGCCCTGCGCAGACGCAGGATGGTAGCCGACCTCCGACGGTCTGACACTCCTGTCTTCAACCAGAGACATCAGAATGTGTCTGCCTTGCAAAAAGCTGAGTCCCAGGTTCATTGGCCCATTCCCCATCATCAAGCAGGTCAATCCAGTCACCTATCAACTCCGTCTTCCACAAGGGTATCGTATACACCCCACTTTCCATGTGTCACTACTTAAAGCTCACCATCCCTCTGTTTCACCCACAGGACCTGACGTGGTTCCCTGTGTACTGCCTCCTGTGTACTGTAACAGTGGGTTTGGCATCCTATTATCTGCATTTTTATTAAGGGGTTAGCTGAAATTGCGCAACCATTACGCCACCTCATGAAGAAAGGTCGGAAATTTAAGTTGGACGATGAGTCCCAACAGGCATTTTTACAGCTTAAAACAGCCCTTGTGACCACTCCTTATACTTCTCGCATATCCAGACCCACATAAGGCATTCATTCTAGACACTGACGTGAGTGATGTGGGGATCAGTGCAGTTCTGTCACAGGAGGTGGATGGCTTAGAGCAGGTTGTGGTGTATGCTAGCCGTGCTTTAACGAAACAGGAGCGCAAGTATGCCATACTTCAAACATTATTTGCTCTGAAAATAATTTGTATTGCTTACAGACTACAGCTATCTAAGGTCAGTGTTGGGGAAAGTTACTTTAAAAAATAATGCATTACAATATTGCGTTACTCCATTAAAAAGTAACTAATTGAGTTACTTAGTTACTTTTTAAGAAAAGTAATGCATTATGTTACTTTTGCATTATTTTTTCGTTACTTTTTCTCACCTGGGCTGGGCTTGTTTTGTTTTTTATAGCAAAAAAGTTATATTTTTGTGCAAATGTAAAAACCTCTTCATACCAAAATTTAAATAATAAGCCTCAGGATGAGGTAAAAATGCAAATTCACGCATGGACAGTAGAGGGTGCAGCTTTGCTGTGCTGCCATTCTGGATAACGGAAGAATAGGACGCAGGAGAAAAAAGTTTTACCAATAAAAACAATAAAATAAAAATAATTTTTGCTCATGGTTTAACTGAATCATCAAAGGTCACAGGCAAGACATTGATCAATAAAGGTAGATTAAATGCATACAAATATTTGTTTTATTTAACATTTAATTATTGGAGGTTTGCATAGTATTCTGATTTTGCATTTGACTGATTTTATTCATTTTGAGGAGTACTGAATCTTTATTGTGCAAGTGAGTAAATGCTCACATTTAGTCTAGAACTAGAATAACCATCATGTTTACACACAACGCTTCTGCACTTACTCTTGATTTTTCTCAACATGGGAACAGGAGAGCTGTCAGTCAAATAAATGTGAAAAACTAACTTGCGTTACTTTTTTGAAAAAGTAACTTAGATATTTTGTTGTAAATTTGAAAAGTAATGCGTTACTTTACTAGTTACTTGAAAAAGTAATCTGATTACGTAGCTCAAGTTACTTGTAATGCGTTACCCCCAACACTGTCTAAGGTGGCTTCATAACTTTCAGGGGGTGGAGGGACAGCTGGCGAGATGGGTTGAGCAGTTGGCCAGTTTTCCATTTACAATTGTGCACCGCCCCAGGAAAAAGTATGGTAATGTGGATGCGCTTTCACGATTGCCATCGTCCCATGTTAAGCGTGAAGATTCTTTAGATCCGCGTCTGGATGGTAGCATTTCTGTCTGCACTGGGTGTAAATCGTCTCCTTCGGAAGAGAGATAGAGATTGACGAGGAGTTGGTAGGGGCACAGAAGACGGATGCTGTTTTACGGCACGTAGTACAGTTGTGGTCACAAGGCTAGGAGGGGCTCACGGAAGTGCAGACAAGAGCGGAAGTGAGGGGATATTTGTCTGTGTGGAATCAATTGGAGGTTGAGCGAGGTCAGTTAGTGCTTAAACCACCCCTTAATACTGATGTGGCATCAAAAATTCAGGTGATCCTTCCAAAGATGATGGTCCCAGATGCATTGAAAATGTTGCATAATAGGTGGCGATCTTGGGGTGCAAAAATTACAGGCAAAGGTAAAAGACTGGTTTTATTGGTCCGGTTGGTTTGAGGATGTAAAGAAATGGTGCAGAGAATTTACTGAATGTGCCTCTCTCGTAAGTCCTCAGGGCTGAATGCTCGTGCCCCTTTACAGCTTTCTTATGTTTCTCTGCCTTTTGAATGTGTAGAGGTAGATATTTTGGGGCCTCTGCCCTTAACCGAGGAGAAGAATAAGTATATCCTGGTGATTGGGGATTACTTCTCGAAGTGGACAGAAGCGTTTGCCCTTCCAAATCAAGAGGCAGCATCTATAGCTAAGGTTTTTGTGCAGGAGTGGGTGTGTAGATTTGGGGTCCCACGCAGTATTCATTCTGATCAAGCTTGCAACTTTGAATTAACATTATTTACGGAATTATGTAATTTGCTGCAGATGCATAAGACAAGAATGACAGCGTATCATCCACAATTGAATGGAATGGTCGAACGGTTTAATCATACCTTGCTTTCCATGCTGTCTTTGTTTGTAGATAGTAACCAGCTGAATTGGGACACTCCTGCCCTACGTCATGATGGATGTTATGATGGCTTATAGGAACAACACACATGTTACTACAAAGTTTTCACCATATAAGGTTCTCTTTGGACAAGAGATTGTTTTGCCTGTTGATGTTGTTTTGGGAGTGGGGGAGATGGAATGTTTTGATTCCGTAAATGATTGTGGTGAAAGTAGCTGAAAGCCTGTCTACTATAGGGCTGCACAATTAATCAAATTTCTAATCGAGATTACGATTACGGATGCCACGATTACATTATCGTCCAAAAAAACAAAAAATTCCTCTTACCTTATTCTGCGTGTTTAAGAGGTGTGTTTGCATATTGTGTTGACTGGTCGAATGCGCGCGTAACAGCACGGTAGCCCGCGCCATTTTTAAAAGGCTGTGTACACAGCCTATATTAACTCCACAAACTAACTATTGCACACCGTCACCTCTGGCTTTTGGCTTGTTTAGTTGGGGACATTAAACTCAACTATTTTTCAACTATTATTCAACTATTTTACTGATCTGCTAGCATTGACACTATATATATGAGAACTGAACTGAGCTGGATGACATCACTGTTTTCTCCAGAGCGGCTGTACAGCTGAATCAAATTCTGTAGCATTATTTTGCTGTTAACACTGTGAAGCTGCTTTGAAACAACAGGCAGTGAAAAAAGCGCTATATAAATAAAGATGACTTGACTCTACAAACATGGAAAACAGATAGACAGGCCTCTCAAACGTTATGCTAAGGAGAAAATCCAATGCAACTTTGAGGGGGTTATTATGTCACTGCATTCTGACTCTGCACTGCCTTCTGACTCTGCTCTGCCTTCTGACTCTGCTCTGCCTTCTGACTCTGCTCTGCCTTCTGACTCTGCACTGCCTTCTGACTCTGCACTGCCTTCTGACTCCGCACTGCCTTCTGACTCTGCTCTGCCTTCTGACTCCGCACTGCCTTCTGACTCTGCTCTGCCTTCTGACTCTGCTCTGCCTTCTGACTCCGCACTGCCTTCTGACTTCGCACTGCCTTCTGACTCTGCTCTGCCTTCTGACTCCGCACTGCCTTCTGACTCCACACTGCCTTCTGACTCTGCTCTGCCTTCTGACTCTGCTCTGCCTTCTGACTCTGCACTGCCTTCTGACTCTGCTCTGCCTTCTGACTCCGCACTGCCTTCTGACTCTGCTCTGCCTTCTGACTCTGCTCTGCCTTCTGACTCCGCACTGCCTTCTGACTTCGCACTGCCTTCTGACTCTGCACTGCCTTCTGACTACGCACTGCCTTCTGACTCCGCACTGCCTTCTGACTCTGCACTGCCTTCTGACTCCGCACTGCCTTCTGACTCTGCTCTGCCTTCTGACTCCGCACTGCCTTCTGACTCCGCACTGCCTTCTGACTCTGCACTGCCTTCTGACTCCGCACTGCCTTCTGACTCTGCTCTGCCTTCTGACTCCGCACTGCCTTCTGACACTGCTCTGCCTTCTGACTCTGCTCTGCCTTCTGATTCCGCACTGCCTTCTGACTCCGCACTGCCTTCTGACTCTGCACTGCCTTCTGACTCCGCACTGCCTTCTGACTCCGCACTGCCTTCTGACTCCGCACTGCCTTCTGACTCCGCACTGCCTTCTGACTCTGCTCTGCCTTCTGACTCTGCACTGCCTTCTGACTCTGCACTGCCTTCTGACTCCGCACTGCCTTCTGACTCTGCTCTGCCTTCTGACTCTGCACTGCCTTCTGACTCCGCACTGCCTTCTGACTCTGCTCTGCCTTCTGACTCTGCACTGCCTTCTGACTCTGCTCTGCATTCTGTCTGCACTGCAGTCTGACTGCACTGCCTTCTGACTCCGCACTGCCTTCTGACTCCGCACTGCCTTCTGACTCCGCACTGCCTTCTGACTCTGCTCTGCCTTCTGACTCTGCACTGCCTTCTGACTCCGGCAGGCCTTCTGACTCTGCTCTGCCTTCTGACTCTGCACTGCCTTCTGACTCTGCTCTGCCTTCTGACTCTGCTCTGCATTCTGACTGCACTGCATTCTGACTCTACGCTGCCTTCTGACTCTGCACTGCCTTCTGACTCTGCTCTGCCTTCTGACTCTGCTCTGCCTTCTGACTCTGCTCTGCCTTCTGACTCCGCACTGCCTTTTGATTCTGCTCTGCATTCTGACTGCACTGCATTCTGACTCTACGCTGCCTTCTGACTCTGCACTGCCTTCTGACTCTGCTCTGCCTTCTGACTCTGCTCTGCCTTCTGACTCCGCACTGCCTTCTGACTCCGCACTGCCTTCTGACTCTGCACTGCCTTCTGACTCTGCTCTGCCTTCTGACTCTGCTCTGCCTTCTGACTCCGCACTGCCTTCTGACTCCGCACTGCCTTCTGACTCTGCACTGCCTTCTGACTCCGCGCTGCCTTCTGACTCTGCACTGCCTTCTGACTCTGCACTGCCTTCTGACTCTGCACTGCCTTCTGACTCCGCACTGCCTTCTGACTGCACTGCATTCTGACTCTACGCTGCCTTCTGACTCCGCACTGCCTTCTGATTCTGCTCTGCATTCTGACTGCACTGCATTCTGACTCTACGCAGCCTTCTGACTCTGCACTCCCTTCTGATTCTGCTCTGCATTCTGACTGCACTGCATTCTGACTCTACGCTGCCTTCTGACTGCACTGCATTCTGACTCTACGCTGCCTTCTGACTCTGCGCTGCCTTATGACTCTGCGCTGCCTTCTGACTCTGCACTGCCTTCTGACTCTGTACTGTCTTCTGACTCTGCTCTGCCTTCTGACTCCGCACTGCCTTCTGACTCCGCACTGCCTTCTGACTCTGCTCTGCATTCTGACTGCACTCCATTCTGACTCTACGCTGCCTTCTGACTCTGCGCTGCCTTCTGACTCTGCGCTGCCTTCTGACTCTGCACTGCCTTCTGACTCTGCACTGCCTTCTGACTCTGCACTGCCTTCTGACTCTGCTCTGCCTTCTGACTCTGCACTGCCTTCTGACTCTGCGCTGCATTCTGACTCTACGCTGCCTTCTGACTCTGCGCTGCCTTCTGACTCTGCACTGCCTTCTGACTCTGCTCTGCCTTCTGACTCTGCACTGCCTTCTGACTCCGCACTGCCTTCTGACTCTGCACTGCCTTCTGACTCTGTTCTGCCTTCTGACTCTGCACTGCCTTCTGACTCCGCACTGCCTTCTGACTCTGCTCTGCCTTCTGACTCTGCACTGCCTTCTGACTCTGCTCTGCCTTCTGACTCTGCGCTGCCTTCTGACTCTGCGCTGCCTTCTGACTCTGCGCTGCCTTCTGACTCTGCGCTGCCTTCTGACTCTGCGCTGCCTTCTGACTAGACATGTGGCGGTAAACGGTAATACGATATACCGCAATAATGAACATGCACAATATTGTTATCGTGGGCACTTCAAAATACCGTGAATAATTATTTATTACGAATTATTCCGATTTTTAGAATGAATTTTAAGAATACTTTACCCATCAACCATTTAAAATGAACAACACGTCAAAGAGGAACGCGCACTGATGTAAATAGACCGTGCATGAGCCGAGCACATGGCGGAATGAGGAGACACGGTGAAGTGCACATTCATTCTTTGACAGCAGAGGGCGCTGACGGAACAGCAGAAATGCAGCCGTTTCTCCAGTAATCACATAACCTAATACATAATACTTAAAGACTTAAGGCTATTCATTTTCAAACTTGCATTTTATATTTTAATCTGGACTAAATTACATGCCCTAAATATTGTTTGAATATGTTCTGACTGTTGTTCAATCACACACTTTACAAGGCTCCAGTATTTAACATTAGTTCATTCATTAACAAACTGACAATGAAAAATACTTCTAAAGGATGTATTAATCTTAGTTAAATGTACATTTCAGCATACCTATTGTTCTTTATAATTCTTTTGCACTTTAATCTGTTTTAAATATTTGTTTACTTTATACATTTTTGTGTATTGCTTTATTGTATTTAAATGTTTGGTTCTTTTGTTATAAGAAAGTGATTTAACCTGTTATAGTATGACAACACTTTTTTTGCAACTTACAGGGAGTGCAGAATTATTAGGCACGTTGATTTTCTGATCATATTTTTTTTCCAGGCACATTTGACCAATTCCAAACCACAGTAATCCTAATAACTACTATTGATTTAGTATTTAATAATGTATAAGTGATATATAATTGTTCATGAAGGCTGGAAATGAAAATTACCTTATATTCAGGTGTGCAGAATTATTAGGCATGTTTTCTTTTACAGATAAATTGAGCCAAAAAAGAAATTTAACTCAGACTGAAAAGTCAAAAAGTATTAAATGCCCATGAGAAGGATGCAATACTAATGCAATACTAGACATTACAGTTAAGGCATGACCATTGGACAGTGAAATGCTCGTTGGGTCAGCAGGGTCAGACAAAAACAGGTGGTGAAGAAAAGACACCTGTTAACTGCAAAAGAATTAAGAATTAAGGTGAAGAATTAAGGGTGAAACCATCAGGAACCCTTTAGTCTCCAGCGCCACCATTTTCCAAAGCTGCAACCTACCTGGAGTCTCCAGAAGTGCAAGGTGTCAGGATCTCAGAGACTTCAGTTAGGTAAAGAATCCTAAAAAATGACCCCCACTAGATAAGAATCACAAGCTGAAGTGTTGTAAAATACATGAAGATGGTTTTTTTATAGGCTTTATGGACAGATAGGTTGAGAGTGACTCTTGAAGGACCAGCACCACATCCTCTTGCACCACTTTTTGAAGAATTCATCTTCCAGAATCTGGCAGTACGTTTTGGGAGTTCATTTTTAGTCCATCTCTACAAAACGGACTTCAGGATGGACTAAAATGAACTCCCAAAATGTACTGCCAGATTCTGGAAGATGAATTCTTCAAACAGTGGTACTAGAGGATGTGGTGCTGGTCCTTCAAGAGTCACTCTCAACCTATAAAACCTATAAAGCCTATAAAAAAGCAGGCTTCATGTATTTTACAACACTTCAGCTTGTGATTCTTATCTAGTGGGGGTCATTTTTTAGGATTCTTTACCTAACTGAAGTCTCTGAGATCCTGACACCTTGCACTTCTGGAGACTCCAGGTAGGTTGCAGCTCTGGAAAATGGTGGCGCTGGAGACTAAAGGGTTCCTGATGGTTTCACCCTTAATTCATCATCTTAATTCTTAATTCTTTTGCGGTTAACAGGTGTCTTTTCTCCGCCACATGTTTTTGTCTGACCCTGCTGACCCAACGAGCATTTCACTGTCCAATGGTCATGCCTTAACTGCAATGTCTAGTATTGCATTAGTATTGCATCCTTCTCATGGGCATTTAATACTTTTTGACTTTTCAGTCTGAGTTAAATCTTTTTTTTGGCTCAATTTATCTGTAAAAGAAAACATGCCTAATAATTCTGCACACCTGAATATAAGGTGATTTTCATTGCCAGCCTTCATGAACAATTATATATCACTTATACATTATTAAATACTAAATCAATAGTAGTTATTAGGATTACTGTGGTTTGGAATTGGTCAAATGTGCCTGGAAAAAAAATATGATCAGAAAATCAACGTGCCTAATAATTCTGCACTCCCTGTATTTCAATATCGTGATAATACCGTATACCGTGATAAAAGCTTCAGCAATTAATCGCAACATGAAAAATTGATACCGGCACATGCCTACTTCTGACTCTGCGCTGCCTTCTGACTCTGCGCTGCCTTCTGACTCTGCACTGCCTTCTGACTCTGCACTGCCTTCTGACTCTGCGCTTGCATTCTGACTCTGCACTGCATTCTGACTCCGCACTGCCTTCTGACTCCGCACTGCCTTCTGACTCCGCACTGCCTTCTGACTCCGCACTGCCTTCTGACTCTGCTCTGCCTTCTGACTCCGCACTGCCTTCTGACTCCGCACTGCCTTCTGACTCTGCTCTGCCTTCTGACTCTGCGCTGCCTTCTGACTCCGCTCTGCCTTCTGACTCCTCGCTGCCTTCTGACTCCGCTCTGCCTTCTGACTCCACGCTGCCTTCTGACTCCGCGCTGCCTTCTGACTCTGCACTGCCTTCTGACTCTGCTCTGCCTTCTGCCTTCTGACTCCGCGCTGCCTTCTGACTCTGCTCTGCCTTCTGACTCTGCTCTGCCTTCTGCCTTCTGACTCTGCTCTGCCTTCTGACTCCGCACTGCCTTCTGACTCTGCACTGCCTTCTGACTCTGCACTGCCTTCTGACTCCGCACTGCCTTCTGACTCTGCGCTGCCTTCTGACTCCGCACTGCCTTCTGACTCTGCGCTGCCTTCTGACTCTGCACTGCCTTCTGACTCTGCGCTGCCTTCTGACTCCGCACTGCCTTCTGACTCTGCGCTGCCTTCTGACTCTGCACTGCCTTCTGACTCTGCGCTGCCTTCTGACTCCGCACTGCCTTCTGACTCCGCACTGTCTTCTGACTCTGCACTGCCTTCTGACTCTGCGCTGCCTTCTGACTCCGCACTGCCTTCTGACTCTGCGCTGCCTTCTGACTCCGCACTGCCTTCTGACTCTGCACTGCCTTCTGACTCTGCTCTGCCTTCTGACTCCGCTCTGCCTTCTGACTCCGCACTGCCTTCTGACTCCGCACTGCCTTCTGACTCTGCACTGCCTTCTGACTCCGCACTGCCTTCTGACTCTGCGCTGCCTTCTGACTCTGCTCTGCCTTCTGACTCTGCGCTGCCTTCTGACTCCGCTCTGCCTTCTGACTCTGCACTGCCTTCTGACTCCGCACTGCCTTCTGACTCTGCACTGCCTTCTGACTCTGCTCTGCCTTCTGACTCTGCGCTGCCTTCTGACTCCGCTCTGCCTTCTGACTCCGCTCTGCCTTCTGACTCCGCGCTGCCTTCTGACTCCGCGCTGCCTTCTGACTCCGCGCTGCCTTCTGACTCCGCGCTGCCTTCTGACTCTGCTCTGCCTTCTGACTCTGCTCTGCCTTCTGACTCTGCACTGCCTTCTGACTCCGCTCTGCCTTCTGACTCTGCTCTGCCTTCTGACTCTGCACTGCCTTCTGACTCTGCACTGCCTTCTGACTCCGCACTTCCTTCTGACTCCGCACTGCCTTCTGACTCCGCACTGCCTTCTGACTCTGCTCTGCCTTCTGACTCCGCACTGCCTTCTGACTCCGCACTGCCTTCTGACTCCGCACTGCCTTCTGACTCTGCTCTGCCTTCTGACTCCGCACTGCCTTCTGACTCCGCGCTGCCTCTGCACTGCCTTCTGACTCCGCACTGCCTACTCCGCACTGCCTTCTGACTCCGCGCTGCCTTCTGACTCCGCACTGCCTTCTGACAGTGGGCATTTAATACTTTTTGACTTTTCAGTCTGAGTTAAATCTTTTTTTTGGCTCAATTTATCTGTAAAAGAAAACATGCCTAATAATTCTGCACACCTGAATATAAGGTGATTTTCATTGCCAGCCTTCATGAACAATTATATATCACTTATACATTATTAAATACTAAATCAATAGTAGTTATTAGGATTACTGTGGTTTGGAATTGGTCAAATGTGCCTGGAAAAAAAATATGATCAGAAAATCAACGTGCCTAATAATTCTGCACTCCCTGTATTTCAATATCGTGATAATACCGTATACCGTGATAAAAGCTTCAGCAATTAATCGCAACATGAAAAATTGATACCGGCACATGCCTACTTCTGACTCTGCGCTGCCTTCTGACTCTGCGCTGCCTTCTGACTCTGCACTGCCTTCTGACTCTGCGCTTGCATTCTGACTCTGCACTGCCTTCTGACTCTGCGCTTGCATTCTGACTCTGCACTGCATTCTGACTCCGCACTGCCTTCTGACTCCGCACTGCCTTCTGACTCCGCTCTGCCTTCTGACTCCGCTCTGCCTTCTGACTCTGCACTGCCTTCTGACTCCGCACTGCCTTCTGACTCTGCTCTGCCTTCTGACTCTGCACTGCCTTCTGACTCTGCACTGCCTTCTGACTCCGCACTGCCTTCTGACTCCGCACTGCCTTCTGACTCCGCACTGCCTTCTGACTCTGCTCTGCCTTCTGACTCCGCACTGCCTTCTGACTCCGCGCTGCCTCTGCACTGCCTTCTGACTCCGCACTGCCTACTCCGCACTGCCTTCTGACTCCGCGCTGCCTTCTGACTCCGCACTGCCTTCTGACTCCGCGCTGCCTTCTGACTCTGCGCTGCCTTCTGACTCTGCGCTGCCTTCTGACTCCGCGCTGCCTTCTGACTCCGCGCTGCCTTCTGACTCCGCGCTGCCTTCTGACTCTGCGCTGCCTTCTGACTCTGCGCTGCCTTCTGACTCTGCTCTGCCTTCTGACTCTGCACTGCCTTCTGACTCTGCACTGCCTTCTGACTCTGCACTGCCTTCTGACTCTGCTCTGCCTTCTGACTCTGCACTGCCTTCTGACTCCGCACTGCCTTCTGACTCCTGCATCGGGTGGAGAGAGGGGAATGGGATCTGGAAAGGACCTTGAGGCAGGAATCGAACTCGGGTCACCAGAGGCGCAATTGCACTATATGTCAGTGTGCTAACCACTAGGTTATCGGCACTGACTGTTTCTTAATGTTTAAGTGCTGTTTAATTATATTGTTTCAGCCGAAATAAATGCATATAATATGTAATGCATATTGCATGAATATGAATATCTATTTACCGACAGTTACAGTTATAACAAGCTTCATTATTCATTCTTCAATTATTGCTAGATGGGCCCCACTTTATATTAGGTGGCCTTAACTACTATGTACTTACATCAAAAAATAAGTACAATGTACTTAGTGTGTTCAAATTGTATTGCAAAACACCTTTGCTGATATTGAGGTGGAATACGGGTAAAGTTAGGGACAGGTGTGATGGTATGGGTAAGTTTAAGGGTAGGGTTTGGTGTAAGGGAATTGTCAACAGTGTAATTACAAATGTAATTACAGAAATTAATTACAGATGTAATTACATGCAGGTATTTTTCAAAATGTAAGTACAATGTAAAAACATGTATGTACACAATAAGTGCAATGTATCAAATTATTAATTCAAATGTTAGTACATAGTAGTTAAGGACACTTAATATAAAGTGGGTCCGCTAGATGTGTTGAAAACAATAACATTTCAGTGACCTTTGCTTCCTGTATTCTCTATTCAGAGTGTAAATGTAATTGAATTACAGTGAGGTCAATTTAAATGCAGTAATTGGCTGGCAACCCAGCGGCCAGTGTACTGGGTTTTCTATCTATATATAGGCTACACATAAGGTTACTGAACAGAACGTTGTTGGTTACTGTGATTTTCTACCGGACATTGCTAGTTACTGGGACTCTCACAGTACTTCTTTCATTACTCAATTTTGACTGCATCTACAGTATTCTACTGTGAACTGGTATACAGTAATTCCCTGTGCACAAACACAGTAAATTACTGCATATTTCACAGTTTTTACAGTGCTGTATACTTAATTTGAATGTTAAGGAAAACAACAATAGGACTAATACTATTATGCCATCACGCACATTTTAATTTTTTTTAGCAAACCAAAGATTAAATATATTAATATAAACTGATAAAAATAAGAGCTTGATATGCTGGGCAAATAACCGTAAGTGGATATGTTTTCACATGTGTTTTCATATACTGTGAAGGTGAGTTAAGGTATTGGTCCATTGTTATTTTATAAATGGTCCTGCTCTACTTCACATGAACCACACCAACCAGTCAGTTCACCTTTAAAGACAATTGCTAAGCCAAATTGGCCTGCAATTGAGTTCTACTATGGGATCTAGGGAAAAGGTGTCAAAAATACTCTTCTTCAGTGTTAAGAAAACAAAATAATAGATTGACAAAACAGAAAGCTGTTTGAAAATTAAATTATAAAAGCTTTTAAAGATTGGGAAAAGCCATTTACAAAAACAATACTTCTTCAATAAATATTCTTAAATACACACTCTATTCTATCAATTGGTCACACTATCTTAATTTATTTAAAGAAATTGTATTAGGACAATGTACCATAAAATATCAGTGATTAATGTTACTGGATAAAACAACAAAGCAAGAAATGTACAATGTCTTCTGAGTTGAAAAGGAGAACAAAGATAAGAGATAAAAAAGCCCCGTGTAAGTGCAATAAAAACTAGAGCAATTAATAAGGTATGCTATAAAAAAAGACAAATAAGTTGTCAATAAGTTGTTTGTTTATTGTATCTTCACTGGTGTAAATCAACAATTAAAAGTGTGTAAATGTCAATTTTCATTTTTTCTCTGCAGCAAAACGGTGATACAGGTCCCCAACATCCTCCTGAGAGACTTTAATCCAGCCGGTCTCTTGCATGTGGTACACTGCGAGAGAAAACACTTTGTTATATGGACTTGTGAAGGTATGATGACAATCGTTCATTAAACATTTCCCTTGTCAAAAGAATCTCACTGTAACATTCTTCATAATACTTATTTTTGTGCACTTACTGTTCACTGTTCCTCCAGAGTAGGCATCTCTGTGTGTGGCATGAAATATAGCTCGCTGGGCCAAATCATAGGCTTCTGGCACTGTCAGGTCATAACGATAACCACTGTCCATGACACCATAGGCGTAAGAGTTCCCAGACCCAGTGGAGAACATGTTCCCGCTGAGCCTCAAACCGTTGTCATCAACGTAGTATAACCCAGGACCCTGATACATACAAATACATAAATTGAATGTAATGTTTATATTATGATTAAGAACACAATTCAAATAATGTATTGTGAAAATGTACTTAGCTAACAGATTCAGAATTTACACCCTGCAGTTTTAAGATATGGAACATGGTATTTATTTCTTAATTTACTTGAACGAAAGTCCAGCAACCTGTTTTGTTTCATGTAGAATTAAGAACTTGCCTTCTTGTCCCAGCCACAGATCATGGTACCCATAGAAAGACCCATGCCCCTATAATTTGCTACCATATTAGCTAGCAGCTTAGAGGCAGCAGATACAGAAATCCTTTCCTTGTTTCTCAGCTTGTAAATCCTGAAAGAAAATTTGCAATAAGTTCATACAAGTTTAATTTCGACTTATTCTCATACTATTCAATGGGTTAAACATCAGCAGAAAATAAAGGATTTTCTTATCTTACTTATTACTTTTAGTATAAAACAGAGTATGTGGTTTGCCTTGTCAACATGTCCTTATAACACCGTTTTCTGTGCTGCGAAAGCAAATCTACTTTGTATGTGGGTCAATGACATGACATGTATTTTT
This sequence comes from Gobio occitaniae, assembly GCA_033150135.1. NCBI lineage: Eukaryota > Metazoa > Chordata > Actinopteri > Cypriniformes > Gobionidae > Gobio > Gobio occitaniae. The sequence continues at coordinate 53,902 of JARQWZ010003063.1, forward strand.
TGTGTCCAAATTCATAATTTTCCTAAAAAGTTAAATACATGTCATATATCAAATTGATCTACAACATTTCCTTTATAAGAACATTTTTTAAAAATTCAATTGACTTTTTGAGTTGTGGTGATTGAAAGACCAAAAATGTCAGGTGGTGCGACCATCCGAACGTACAAGCAGAAAACAAAACTGCAATAAAAAGGTTCACTTTCTCAGTAAAATTCTTAATCAAATAGTTTGGCATGATTTTACGTTAAATTCCTTATAAATGAGGAAAAATAGTGTATCAGTCCTATTTCAAAACTCATTCTATTGCTTAAAAAACTTCCGAAAACTGTACTTCTCCAAATATCAGGGAGAGAAACCGTCATAAAATGCCATTTTATGCAATGTTACTTTAAGAAAACCATGTGACAGCATATGACATCACACAGAAGACCCCAGAGGACCCCTCTGATGCAGTAACAATGTTAGTCACCCTCCCATAAATATTAGATAATTTTACATTTTTGAGTAATGATGAGATTGATTCAATTTATCATATCAGGTGGTATGACCCCTGGAAAACTTTGAAAATGTGTTGTTATTATAAAAATTTGTATTTGTTTAAAAAAAAAAAAAATTATGTAAACTTGAGCATATGGTCAAACATTTGTATAGGTGTCCAAGTTAATGCCTGTTAGATTTTAATTGAGTTTGAAATGTCAGGTGGTGCGACCAATATGTCAGGTGGTGCAACCAGCAAATTTACATTTAAAAGTATAATTTCCCACTGCAATTGCAAAATGGAGTAAGAAATATAACTGTAAACTGTTTTTACATTTAATGTATACAAATAATGTTTACAGTTAAAAACAAAACATAAAAACTCCTTATGGAAAATTGGGTGTTTGAACACAGAAAAGTTTCAGTTTATATGAATTGGACTAAAAGGAAAAATACATAAAGAAATGGAAAGGGAATTTACCATGTGATACGCATTTTAGACACTACAATGATTCATATGTATATTTTATATGTATATTATTTTAAATGAATATATGTTCGCACCACCTGACATTTTCTGGGTGGTAAAATCTTAAAAGCTGTAAAACCAATATGAATCAACACCATACATTTTTGGACATAAAAATGCATTTTAAAACTGTTTTGTTTAAAATGATTCTTTTTTTATCTTAAAAAACGTATTTGTCATTGACCCATGTACTTCCAAAGGATGAGGGCTCAGAAGGCTTGAGCTTGAATTGATACGGTATACCAACGTCATTGTTGATGTTCATTTCACTTTATATACAAGAGCTTAGGAAGCCTCTGGAGCTGATATTCAGATATGCAATGGTTATTTGCACTAAGTGCAAATCAGTGTTGTTGTACATTAAATGGTATGCAATAATAGAGTGTACATGATGGATGCCACCTTATTTGGACAATTGACCTATCGGTAAGCCCCGCCCCCCTTAGTTACTGTTGCTAACTCGGACAAACAAACGGAGTTGCTAACAGTCTTACAATGTAGAGCTGTCAGTGTGAAAACCTTATCCCAAGATGTTTTTGGACACAGAATGTAGCGTATACCCCGTCCGAATGATGGCCAAACTTTACTGATGGTTTATGAAGTTTATTACAGTACATCGTTTTTCACTCAAATAAAATAATCTGAAAAACTGAACAAACAAACAAAGCATAAGTGCGCATTAACGTCTCATTCACAAACTCTCTCTCTCTAGCCCTCTATCCGTGGCATTACCATTAACATACACAGCAAATTACACAAAAACACTCACAGTAAACAAACATATACACAGACCTTATGCCTTTTCGGGAGTGCAGTTAATAACTGGTGAACTTTGTATCTGCAAAACAACTCCAATATACTGCATGCAAGCTCTTCCTTTCACTACCCGTTGACTATAACACCCATCAAAATAGGAGTCCTCCTTATAAGACAGATAATGCAGACCTTTAAACATATCTAAACACAGAGAAATAAAATAAATATGGTGAGAGATTAATTTGGAAGCGATGGTTTACAGATCTCAATGCAAACGGGAGAAGCCTCTTGTTACAATCGCAGATGATAACATCCAGGATCAACACTGTTCATGTACCGCAGGGTAAGATTACATAAATTCACATTTAATCAGTTTAATGTGGAGAGATGCACTGAAATGTAGACCTTCATGTTTCTGACCTAACGTTACACCGTTGCATGAGAACAGTTAGTTATAGTTAATCGGTTTGTACGTTAGCAGGGAATTACTAACTTTAATAGTAACTTAACGAGAGTATGACAACCAGAAAATCCTCTCAGGATCCCTGGAATCAGTGTTGCAGTACCTCAGGCACGGCTTTTACCATTTTTGTAGCATAAACACCATCAAACCGATGACAGCTTCGGATTTTCCAATGTTTCTCTATGGGGCTGAAACCTAAAGATGTCCGAGTTCCGGTCCCAGCACAACTGATACTCAACTGCCATTGGCTCATCTGCGTTCGATGGGAGGGGCTTACCGATAGGTCAATTAAGCCCTCCCTACACCTACCCCAAACCGATAAACACTTTATTATTGAACACAAGTTAGATACTTTATTTTCACTTTTTGACTATTTACTTCATTTTTATTGAAAATAAATGCCTTTCCGATCTAATAGGTGATGGAAAAAGGTAGTAGAGCAAGCAAATCTAATTTTCTGCCACGTGCCTTACCCCGACACTGTTGCTACTGTTGACAAGCTAGCGTCTAATTTTGTCTGACCCAACCAGACGTCACAGGGCGGAGTTAGTGTAAATAGCCTCTGTCAATACATTTGCTATTTGTGTAAATAGACACTCCGATTCAGATATGGTAATGGTCATTATGTAGCACTTTAAATTAAAATATATATTTCCCAATCTATCAGACAAATAAAAAATCCTTAAAAGGAAAAAAAGATGTTCCATGTGTATGTTACATGTAAGATGTTTGTTTTAGTCTGTATGTAACAGCCCATTCACAAACATCTTAAAGTCTCAGTATTCTCAGTCCTGACATGGCCTATACATTGATGCTCACCTGCACTCTCTGGCCAGGACCCTCTCCCAGTACACACAATCTGCTGCACTTCCAGACATGGTTCCCAGTAGGTAGGGGTTGATCTCAATTATCTTCTTGAACATCTGAGTGCCTGGAAAAAGTGAAGTCAAGCAGCAGACATGAATTCAGGCTACATTAATTTAAGCATAAAATTCCATAGGCTATATATGCATGCATTATTTGTGTATGTTGGCTAGATTTGCACTCATTAATAGTGTCTGTGTGGGGTGTTTTAATATATATTTTCAAACACATTTTAATTTTTAAACTACTTGTTCGACCTTGTTGAAAGGTCTCTTTGTCTGTCAGTATGTTTGTGTCTCTATCTTAAGTGTCTTGTCACTTACTAACGTAAGACCCTGCAGAAGCTCTTGAATCCACAGCCACCATCACCCCATGCTGAAATTTAAAGGCCAGAGTGGTGGTGCCATGTTCCAGCTTAATGGTGACCCCTTCAACCCCATCCTCATAGTCCGTAAAAGGTTTTAGAAACTCAGCTGGCTGGAAAAAAAAAAACGTCAGAACAAGTGAGATCGAAATCATAGCTACAACGCTACATTTCAATGCTATGTTTAACACCCACAAAAAGTTAACAATTGAAGTTTGTAATAAGTAGCCTACTCTGCAGAGATATCACTTTTCCCAACGCTCATATAAAAAAAGAGTCATTGATACAATAGTTAGGCTACATGAAGCTACTCGTGATCAGAATGATAATGAAAGATGCCACTCACGTCCACTCCGATCGGAACGGCCAACTCTGGCTCTCGTGCTGCGAAATTAAAGTGGCTAACTCTGTCAAGTGAAGCGTAATCTGGGCTGAACGAGTCTTCTTTTACCCATTCTGATATTCCGCAAACGTCTAGAAGAGCCATTTTCAGTTAATATGACTACCTGCAACGGATATAGCTAGGCTATGTCTTCCTCGTTCTTCTTTGAAATCGAAACTGAAATAATCATTGCAGTGCTTTGCGCATCTGATGCTATTCGTTGCTATTCAACGTTGCAAGAAATATTTTTTTCTTAACACATAAGGTTTTAACATATAGTTATTTAACTTTTTTTGTTTTCGACCTATTTATGTCTTAATAGGTCAAACATCCCATCCACTTATGTGGGCACCTGTTCAGTGTGCCAGCCCATAGTTTTACGAAACGTGCATTGTGTAGACTACATTTCAACGCTGGAATTTATATAGGATATACATTTCAGCGTAGAAATAACAGTTCTAATTTCGTTTATTATTATTATAATTTTATAGTAATTTATAGTAATTTAATAGTTTTTTTGTGTAGTTCAACAACAAATATGCCAAAATCATAAGCGAATCAGAGAGGAGTGTGGTCACTTGTGCAATCGGTTACTTGGCAGAAGTTGACATTCTACGTTCCACCAACACAATGAGGTAGAAATAATACAGTAGGTGCACCACGGCAGGGGTATTTCAGAGAGTAAAAAAACAAAAATGGATGTTTCATTTCGAAATGTTTCTCTCCTTTCTTGCCGTATACATACTTTCCAGAATTGTATATGTTTGCTTTGTATCGTGAGTTTTTCTCACTATAGTCCCCTTTATCTTGCTCACTTAAGGCAGTGTTCTTAACGCGTAGGTACGTAAGCTGCTTACATGCATTTATTGTTAAAGTTGCTTATACAAATAGGTTTTAATTGAAAACGTTCTTCTTCAGGTTTATACATCCAACATTATGTATAGCCAATTTAAATTCGAAAACAATATGTTATTTATCTAACAGTTTAAATGTTTTTCATAGATGAATTTTAGGAAGGGGTCCCTCTTAATATTCATCATAGTTGGGGGTCCTTGTCATCATAAAGTTTGAAAAAACCTGCACTACGGGGTTTAATTTGTTATGGTAAACATAATATATAGGCTAATGTAATAAACCAAGGGCCACGATTGCCTTTGGCTTGCTACCTTGGGTCTGTAAGGCAGGCTATTCTTTGTAAGGATGCTAGTTTGGAACAAAATGCTATATGCACACATTTCACTGAATACGGAGTATGGTATAAGGAAAATAGCCTAATACATATAGCACATGTTTTATATAAAAAAAATGTTCTCCAAGACACTTTCAAAACAGAAAATATTTATTTGAAAATTTGCATTGTGTAATATGACATCAGAAAAACAGTCCTTCCCCCTGAAGCAAATATGTACTACAAAGGGAGAATGGAATTATGCAGCCTACCAGTTATCACTTTTTATTGTTAACTACTGTTTACTGAATTGCAGTAAGATTCACATAACACATTCACATTGAACAAAACAATATCATGGTGACCATAGCATATTGTTTCAATGTAAAATATTGAGCTACTGTGCTACTTCCATTTGCTGCACTGTCTCCTCTACTAAATCCAGATCCAGATTTATGGTTTGTTCCTTGATGACAGAAGTTGTTCCTTCTGGATATTTGTATTTTCTCTGCCTGTAGGTTATAAAGATGGATCATTATTAAGAATGTTAATCTTCCTTTGAAAAAGTTAGATGTTTAAAATTTGTTTAGCATTTCTATGGCAGTGTGACTGTAATAATGTCAAAAGCTTAATAGAATTGAAGAAGAAAAAACATTTATGCAGAACTGACATTTAAAAAAAGATCTGGCTTATGTTTATGTTATTAACCACAACTGGTGTCTCTGTTGACACCTGCCAAAACTCGCTTGAAAAATATAATGAAAGGATTACTCAGCTTTACCAATTTAATCACTATATCATGCTTCTCTGAACTGTACAGACAAGATAATGAAAAAAAGAGACAGAAGACAAGATACGTTTTTTTACCTTTCACTTTTGTAGTTTGAGCTCTCGAATGGTCGTATGTACTCTGTCTCATTCCTTCTAATGACACACAGGTCTACATTGCTTCCAGAGCCAAGATCATTCATGATTCCAGCACTTATTGCATCTCGAACCAGCAGTTTTGCCTCGTCCTCCTGTAAACACACACACACTTGAAATATTTTCCTTTAGTGGATAGTTTAAGAATGTTTTACTCTAACTTTCATTGAGTTTTAAGTTATGGGGTTGGTGTGGTCTTTACAATGCATACACACCACATATATGCAGAGTATGGGATGACAAAAACAAATACATTACACTTCAGCAACCTACTGTCATATTGGGTTTGAAACGGTCTTCAAAGACAGCCAAAGCTGCCAGATCACCAGATCCTACAAGTGAGGTAAAAACACTTCATTGCAGAGGTTTCCTCTATATATATATATATATATATATATATATATATATATATATATATATATATATATATATATACATACATATATATTCCCCCAAATAACAATACAACATATAGTTAACTACAGAATATTATTTATTTTTTTGTCAAGGTTTATTTTAAAGGGTTAGTTCATCCAAAAATGTGAATTCTGTCATTAATTACTCACCCTCATGTCTTTCCCAACCCATAAGACCTTCGTTCAGAACACAATTAAAGGCACAACATGTAAGATTTTTAGATTAAAATATCCAAAAACCACTAGAACATTTATATATTTTGTTCACTTGTGTACTTACATTATCCCAAATGTTTCCAAGAATGTTTAAATCCAGAGAAATAAGCTTTAACCAGGGCACGGACCGTATCCGCGCTTCGCCTATCAATGACATCATTTCACTTCTCCGAAGCCATACATGCTGTTAACACAGTGCAGCGCTTCTACGTCAGGATGCCGGCTCACTATTAGCCAGATCCTGCGTCAGCACCACATGCATACATTGCGGTGCTCACGTGAACCGTGGCAGAGAAGTGAAGGGAAGAGAAGAAATTGTTGAATAATGTCATTATTTTTGTTTTTGTATTTCGCACAAAAAGTATCATCGTCGCTTCATAACGTTAAGGATGAACAACTGTAGGGAAGAACCAGAAAGCTCTCGGATTTCATCAAAAATATCTTAATTCATGTTCCGAAGTTGAACGAAGGTCTTACGGGTTTGGAACGACATGAGGGTGAGCAATTAATGACAGAATTTTCATCTTTGGGTGAAATAACTCTTTAAGTTAATTTAAAGTGAAGAACCTGTGCTTGTTGTCTGAACATCTTCTTAATATCTAATGAGTAAGAGTTGCATGGGGGAAATTAACATGAGATACTAACCCATTGTTGCAAATGGAGCTTTGTTGACAGAGCCATAGGGACCAACAGTAAAGATATGAGGTCCTGTGCAGTCCACCCCACCTAACAGCAGCATGGCACTGATTTGGCCCTTGTGCCTATATTTAAAAGAGAAAAAATAAACAAACAAGATCCGGTCTTTTATTGTTTTGTTGTCTCCAGTTTTTTCAGTGAATCAACCACTTTACAATTTGGTTTGCATGATTAATATTAATTAAGAGGCCCCAGTGATATTTAATGATCTGATTGATCTATGTTTCATTAAAAGACAACTGAATTTTTGTAGTAATTAATTTTTAACACTATACTTTGTGTCATATTACCTATTAAACTAGATAAAACTACTGTAAGGGTGTTTCTAATACATTGGCTTAGGGAGTAACAACAAATTTAAAAAAATTCTCTCTTCTAATCCTCGTCATCAATCTCTTGATATTTTCCTCTTTTGGAAAGTCATAAAAAGGCTATTTGTGGATTTTCTTTTGCTGTTTGAGCAATGGCTTCTGCCTCTGAGAATCCTGGACATGTGTCAATTTCAGTTTGTTCAGATTATAAAATGAGGGCTCTCTCATATGGTTCTCAGGGCGGAAGTTGTCATAGTTGGGTAAACTTCCATAGTAACTTCCAAATATAATTGTTGTATTCCAATTTGCTCTAATAATAAAATGACAGCATTTCTACAACTTTCTAAAGGAAAAAATATCAAGAGATTACAGGGTTATCAGAGGTGGAAGTTATTTATCCAATAGAAAAAGAAAAATCCGTGGTAGAGTGTCTATGACTTTCCAAAAGACCAAGACCAAAAATATCAAGGGATTGATTACCGGACTAATGTCAAATGTGCCATGACTGCCTCAGCGGTTGTTTTAGAAACACCCTTGCAGCAGTGTTAACTGTTTTTTGTTTTTGTTTTTTATTAATGCCAAGGTAATATAACAAAGTATAGTCTTATAAATGTACACATAAACATTGCTATATTTAAAATGTTTATGTGCATCTTCACTGTCTGTGAAAAGGGTCCGTAGTGCTATTACGGTAAAACAAAACATTAGGCCAACAATCGTCCAGTTCTCCAATGCAATCAATCTTTTTACCTGAAAAGAAAGTCCTGCAAAATGCGACTGGCCATAATAAGGCGGGGGTTGCGGCCCATGGCGAGGATCTGGAGAGCCAGATTTGAGCGCAGCATATCTGTTGTTTTCTCTGTATCCGCAGCAGTGCCAGCACCACAACAACTGCAGGAGGCAATGGCACAAGAGTAACATTACATCTATTTAGTGTCTGTCTCCTGGAAAAGAGTTTGCAATACCTCTGTCAGTAATAGATGCTTACTAAATATTCGGGGCTATATAGTGAATTTTGCTGCAGTTTTTATCTGCCACAACCTCGCCAGATGTTGCACGAGTGTCCGCACCAAGAACCACACCATCCTGAGCAGGAAAGAAAAACAGAACATAGAGAAAAACACTGATCACATGTCATTTTGGCCAATTGTTGTACAATTATGCAAACTGTTTTACCTTGAAAATCACTCCAGCAATTGTTGTTCCAGTTTTTTTAACCTTGAACTTAGTGCTTTTCTCCCCTGAAGTCTGAAGCCTTGAGTTTCTGTTGACAACAGATGCTGTATCATTGCATATTATGCAGCTTCACAATTTTGCACGTTTATTTGGTTCTTTTAATGAGAATGTACGTTTAATACAATTATCTCTTGTTGTTCTTTAAAAAAATAATTTAAAAAAGACGTCCCAATTTAAACAGGACTTTATGTGTGATTTCCTTTCACTTTCATTTAGCTATAGCTTCTACAAACTTTATAAGAGACGATTCATATTATAATTTATCACAAATGTTTAAAATCTGCGATTACGATTGACTAGTCTGTAAAACCTACCTGATACAGTTTTCAAAACTGAAGCCACCGCTACCGAGCTCGAGTACGTAAGGAGAAGACATTGCCACCCGCAACTTTGTATCCCGAATGAAACGATGTCAAACGGAATGGAGGCGCACGCGCTGTAAGGAAATTCGTCACGGCTCTCTCCAAAACCGTCATCAAACAGCGAAGGTGTCCGAAGGTCCAACGTCGACGGTAGAAAAGGCTTTAATAAAACCAAAAAATGAGTGAATTGAGTGTCAATGGTGAATGGCGGTCATCCAAAGTCAGTACAGGGGTAAGACGATCGATTTGAAAACTACACGTTTCATCGGAGCTGTAAATATGTTTTTTCGACAAGTGTTGTTCAACTTTGATCACTTGTATTGTGTATTGTGCATACTCACTATTAAAATATACAACCTCGTTTGTAAATAACGCAGATCTCGCCACATTTTTTGAGTTTTAATCAAATGCAAATTGAAAGCGAAAGCACAGTAAGATGCACGTTACACTAGCAAGACCCTAATATCGAAACACTGATATCTTAATGAATTACATTTCAGACAACAATTATAGCAGTGAGATATGACGGAGGAGTGGTGATTGGATCTGATTCACGAGCCTCAATGGGAGAGTAAGTGCTCTTTCTTCTTTCTTCTTTCTTTGAAGTTACACATGGAGCACTGTCTTGTCTAATAGCCTACTGTGGATATTTCTGTTTTCAGAGAATATGTATCATCAAGAGTGATCAACAAAGTTATCCAGGTTCATGACAAGATATTCTGCTGTATGGCTGGATCCCTGGCTGATGCTCAGGCTGTCACAAATGCTGTCATCCATCAGCTCGGTTTTCACAGGTGAGTAAATAGCCTACACAATTAGGCCTATCATAGAGACAAAAAGAGCATGAATATTCCCATATGCCATAGCAACCAACCTATCATTATCTGTGTAGTCAAATTACTTACTTTATATTTAAAGCTAACTGTTGATGAATTTGTTTTAGTGTGCAAATGGAGGAACCCCCCTTGGTCCAATCTGCTGCAGCCATTATGAGGAGCTTCTGCTATACCCATCGAGACGAACTTAGTGCCGGGTTTATTGTGGCTGGTTGGGATCGCAAGAAGGGCCCTCAGGTCTGTAATGTCATTTTACATTTCATACATCCATTGTATTTTTCAGTGATAAAATATAAAAATAATGACGCCTTTGTTACTTTTTTTTTCAAAGGTGTTCCAGGTGTCTCTTGGAGGCATGATTGTGGAGCAGGAGTTTACTATTGGTGGGTCTGGTAGCACCTATATCTATGGCTATGCAGATGCCAAATTCAAGCCTGGAATGACCAGAGAAGAGTGTCTCACTTTCACAACAAATGGTATGGATAATTGCAGAGTTTATTTTATTTCAGCTGCACTCATTCCCTTTCCATTTGTCTGTTCCTCTTACTTTCTTTTTCACTGTACTTTTTGAACACAGAACTATTAACATATTATTAATTATTTTCCCCAGCCCTTTCATTAGCTATGGACAGGGACAATGTGAGTGGCGGCGTTGTGCATCTTGCCGTTGTGTCGGAGAAGGGTGCGGAGAGGCAGGTGATTCCGGGCAACAAACTGCCTGTTCTACAGCGCCTAGCATAAGTGTCAGCATTTTTACCTGTTGTTGTTTTCACTTGTGTGTGTTCTTGTGAATTTTGCACTGTAAACATTGATCCTTACATTAATCAGTAAGTCATTAAAAAGGCTAAAAACATACTTTTTGTGTTTCTTTGTGTATGTGTCATAAAATCATTTGTATTCTTTGTATAATAAACCCAAATATGAGGGGGAAATTATTTCAGAAATACCTTAAGTTGATGTTATTGGATAAATCTGCTAATATGTGCTGTTATTTTCAGTTATACAAATAACACATCCTACATGCTTTATAAAACAAATCTGAACACAGAAATTCAGGGTACAGAATTGATAAATTAAAGGAGACATCGAAGGGTTGTAACACTTTTACTTTAACATCTGTGAGAGTGTTTTTTTTTTATTTATAAATATGCGGGTAACCAAACAGCTGATGGTCCCCACTGACTTCCATAGTATTTTTTTCCTATACTATAGATTTCAATGGGGTCCATCAACTGTTTGGTTACCCATATTCTTCAAAATATCGTCTTTTGTGTTCAGCAGAAGAAAGAAACTCATACAGGTTTGGAACAACTTGAGGATGAATAAATGATGACAGAATATTCATATATGGGCAAACTATAACTGGTTCTTTGTTATGCATGCGGTTGAAATGCAAAAATGAAAATTAGTCCATGATTTACTCACCCTCAAGTCATCCTAGGTGTATATGACATTCTTCTTTCAGACGAATACAATCGGAGTTATATATAAAAAATGTCCTGGCTCTTCCAAGCTTTATAATGGCCATCATAAAAATACACCGCGTCAGGGGTTATTCTTTTTCCGTAAGTCGACTTGGGTAGGCCGTCTGCGGGAAGCTAGATATTTTACTTTATAACGTGTTTAATATGGATATTTTTCTAACACAAACACATCGCTTTGCTTCAGAAAGCTTTTATTTACCCCCCGGGGCCGTGTGGATATCTTTTATGATGGATAGATGCACTTTTATGGACTTCAAAACCGAAACAGCCATTCACTGCCATTATAAAAATTGGAAGAGCCAGGACATAATTTTAATATAGATTGTATTAGTCTGAAAAAAGAAAGTCATACTCACCTATAGGATGACTTGAGGGTGAGTAAATCATGGGGTCATTTAAATTTTTGGGTGAACTATCCCTTTAAAGACTCTTTAACACATGACCCAAAACTAAATGTTGTACTGCTTGTTCAATTAATTAAAATCAGCTACTGCAACTTATGTTCACTCAACATGAGCTTTACACAATAAGCAATATTTGCGTTTATATTTGTGTTTGTTTATACACATGTTTTAGCTCCATGTAGTGTTTTTAATTATATTTTGTTGTATAAGTTACATTTCAAGTCACCATTAGAGTGATTAGTGTTTTCTCCAGTGAGATTTCTTTCATTTCAGCACATATACACAATGTGCTTTGGTGTATAGAAGTAATTCTATATAACTTTTCAATTAGCTCAACAATCTGATACACAAGTTGGATAAACTAAAAAAGTTCTATCACTATTATATAATATCAATACTTATATCAACTTAAAATGCAAGCTGACTGAACGTGGATCTAAGTAAAAGCAAAATTAATTGTGGACATATTGTGTTTGATGAAAGCACAGACAAACTTTAATTAAGTTGATACCACAATTTTGAGTTGAGTAAATTCAAATATGTCCTGAAGCTGTTTGCCTCAAGGTTTTGAGTTTTCTCAACATTTTTATTTTTTTTATTTTTAACATGTACATTTTGTGGGGCAAAAACACATACATCTTTGTGTTTAGTTAGTTAGGTATTAACCACACAAGAACTTCAATTAAGTCATTGTTTCAATTAAAACTGTATTTGTTTAAAATTCTGGTCTTGTAACAGGAATTTAACTGTATAATTGTTTTTCCAATGTTTCTCAATTTAATGTTTAAATTTAAGTTAATCGATCAAAATAATTTTGAGTGATGGGATGCTGCTTTTGCACAAAATATTATTTATTCTTCACACTCCAAATTACAATTCAAGGTTCTATATGACACTAAGTAGCCTACAAATGAAAAAAAAAAAAGTTTTTTTTATTGGTTCTATGGCATACAGATGCGAAAATCCCTTTTTGGGTCTTCAATGCATAATTGCTGTTAAGATTCTATGTGCAAAATTACAGGAAACGACAGAAAGAAAACAACTTTTTTAAATGACTTGATAATTTGGTATAGCCTAAACCAAACAATGGTTAAGCAGGTGGCGTAAAATGAGGACGTGGATGCCGTTTGTGCGCTCTGAGGCACAGCTCAGCGTCGTGACGCGTTAGCACACGAAAGTGAAAGTAGGCTGCCGAGTTGTCTTTTTGCCCACACATTTCGATTCGTTTTTAAAGAATTAACGAACGTAACCAAATATTTTGTAATTGTGATATAGCTGTACCGGACGATCAAAGTCAGACACGATGCAAGGGAGTAATTGCGACTATGGCGGGTCCAAAGGACTTAAAATGGGAGTAAGTCGATCTCAATTATTCCGTCAAACAAAATAATATTGCTTTTCAATTGTAATTTTTTATAATGAAATATTTAAACGCTGTTTTCCTTGTATTCTATCTTTAGACGACAATAATAGCCATAGAGTTCGATGGTGGAGTAGTGCTTGGTTCCGACTCTAGAGTTTCTGCAGGGTGAGCCTCAGGCTACTCCATCTTACCACTAGTTTCTAAACACGTATCTGGATCGTTTTAGGCCTAATTTAATCTTGTTTTGTTTTTCCAGGGCGTCAGTGGTGAATCGTGTGATGAACAAGCTCTCCCCCCTCCATGACAAGATCTACTGTGCTCTGTCTGGATCAGCAGCAGATGCTCAAACCATTGCTGAGATAGTCAACTACCAACTGGATGTGCACAGGTAAACAGAACACTTTCATACAGAAGGTATTGCACTCATAGGAACACTACACATTTTATATTGCTGATTCTTTGTCTGCGAATCTGTTTATCAGCATTGAGGTGGACGAGGACCCCCTGGTGTGCTCAGCAGCAACTCTTGTTAAAAACATCACTTACAAATACAAAGAGGAACTTTCTGCTCATCTCATTGTTGGTGGATGGGACAAGAAAGAAGGGGGACAGGTACGAAGTGGTTATTTGTGTTTATACGAAGGCCTTAAAGGGTTAGTTTACCCAAAAAGGAAAATTCTGTCATTAATTACTCCCCCTCAAGGCCATTCCCAATCCGTAAGACGTTCATCTTCAGAACCCAAATTAAGATGTTTTTGATGAAATCCGAGAGCTCTCTGACCCCTCCATAGACAGCTATTTAATTAACATTTTTAAGGTCCAGAAATGTAATAAAAACATTGATAAAATAGTTTATGTGACTCCAGTGGTTCAACCTTAATTTTAATGAAGCGATGAGAATACTTTTTGTGCGCAAAAAACAAACAAAAATAACAACTTTATTCAACATTCCCCTTCTTCTAGTCTGTCAGTCTCCGCAGTTTACATTGTAAATACAGTGCATCTCCTTCGTCATCATCACACGCATGCGTCGTGACTTGTGACAGGTTGTCCCTCCCCCACATCAGTAAACACTAGGGGTGGTCTAACGATTTGGTTCGATTACGATTATCAGGCCATCGATTCGGTTCAATTCGATATCACGATGGATCACAATGCATTGACGATTCACTGTATCCTCATACAATTTTGTCAGTCAGTTATATGAACTGAACCTTTCATTTTACCTGCTCAAAGAAAACATGCTTCTTGAATGTATCAAACAAAATGATGTTTTATAAACAAGGTTCGGGAGAAACACGTTCAGATAATTGACACAGGTGGAGAGCACTCAGCTAATCAACAATAGAGGTATACACACAGCAGTCCTACCTCCGTTTGTTGACAGTTATCAGCAACCCTTCCACCACCCCTTCGCCACACCTTTTAACTCTAAAACCATTTAGGCTACATATACGGGGGGGTACTCTAGGTTTCGGGCCTAATTCTGAGCTCGAAGCCCTCCCCCCGAACAGCACGCCAAATACGCATTGAATTGCTCTCTATAAATTATATGTAAGTGCGAACTCGTGAAACTCAAGTCTGGGCACAGAAGACAACAGGAGCATTTAGAACAAATAGAAAATACTAAAAGCCACTTCAGGAGGTGGTCTCCGCTCAATAAAGTCAAAACTAAAGGCTAAATGCATCTGGTTGTTGAAACCACATATGTAACCAACAATGCAAAAAAGTTATGGGTTAAATGACATAGCCAGATATGACGGCGCTACTGAAGCACGCATCCCGCAGATGAGCGGCTGAGTATCTCTTCATCAAGTAAACGCACAAACTACCGAAAGTAAAGTTGCAGGTGCAGGTACAATCATATTCATTAAAAGGAGGCTATGGTCTATTACTGAACCGATACTGAATCGTCCTCATCTGCATCGCGATGCATCGAAGAAACCATTAATTTCGACACATCACCAGACAAGAGATTATTTTTTTATTAAAGATTAGATTATTTTGATGAAAGATTATGAAGGTACATTAATTTGATGTGTACAGATGCATCATTTATAATAAATAGAGTAGTATTCCATGCAGAAATAAGAACTGTCAATTTTGATTTCATGGTAGTCTCAGCCTCAGATGTCACGCCCATGGACCGTTGGCTGAACGTCTGATGCACATGGCACACTATCTGGAAACTTCAGGAGTTTCAAGTTGGCATCTGATTGGTTGAATTCAACAGGATGTCCGTGAGACGTTTGTGTTGTGTTCTTTAAAGGTCCGCCTGGAAACAAATGCTGTGACGTCAAACTCCCTCATGGGAGAAGAACGCCGTCGTGTTTACAACTGTGACAATGAGCGCTTACCAAGATCAACTAAACGCTGGAATTTCAAAAGTATGTGAAGTTTGCGGCTCCATTGTTGCAGTAAACTTGAGCAACGTTCTTGAATTAATAATTTATAGATGCACTGTTATGCCTGTTATTGCAGGGGCATCAACTTTACATTTCCACGCCTCCAAACATGACGAAGAACAAAACGAATTGTGATTGGTTGCGTTACATGTCAGTCAAATGTCCTCTTGGGTGGTCCGCGACCAATGAAAGCTGCGATAGAGTCCAGACCTTCTGCAGTCAGTCTGAAGGTCTGGCAATCAGGGTTGCCAGATTTTCACAACAAAACCCGCCCAATTGCTACTCAAAACTAGGCCAAAACAAGCCCGTTTCAGGAGGGCTTCACCGGTAAAAATCACATTTGGGGGGTAAAATATGTTTTTTTTGGCATGGTTGCCTACTAAAATTTGAATTCCCGGTGCTAAATATCACATAATTGGGGTCGCTTCAACCCGCTGACATGAAAAACAGCCCGCGGCAACAGTGTTGAAGTAGCCCAATGCGAGGCAATGGGAAACATTTCATCGTGACTTCATACGGAACATTGGCCTCTCTATCGCCATCTGTGGTTGAAACATAAAATTGAATGCTTCAGGAGAAGTTCGTATGAGCAGATGATCTGATGGTTGGAGAAATCCTGATGGTGATCACTGTAAAAATACAAATTGAGCAGGATTTCTATCCACCACTAGCGTTGCCACCCGTCCCGGTTTTCCAGGGATTGTTCTCTTTTTTGAGCAACTGTCCCGGAAAATTTATATTCTTTCCCGGGACACGAATTGTCTCGTTTTTTTGTGAAAATGTACTTCTAAAGTAGAATTTCCTGGCTTCAAATTAAACTGTTTCCTTATACTGTTACTGTGTTTTCTTCATGGTTGTGTACATCCAATCCTGTGTCCGTAAACGGGTAAAAATGGGTAAAGAAAGGCGTTTACTTTTATTTGATTGGAAGCTCAACTTATCGCCTAGCAACTGCCTGTGCTGTCGGTCAGTCGCACGCATCCATCCATTCCATGCACATGCAGGATAAAACAGTGTTCGGTTGCAAGCTAGCTTTTTTAAAACATTATATTAACTCCGTTTTGTGAAATGGGGGGAGGGACGGACGAGGAGGATAACACAACAAAATCGGATGAGCCACCACCAGTGTCAAAGAAAAAACTATTTACAACCTACAAATATAGGTAAGAGAGGCAATAGGGAGTCCTACAACTGTTAACATAGTATATTTGCAAATGTGGGTTGACCCCCCCCCCCCCCCCCCCATAAAAAAAAGTGTCCCGGTTTTTCACAAATCAAAGGTGGCAACCCTATCCACCACTGTGCTTAAGATCTTGTTTCTGGCCTCTTTCACTTTCTCCTTTTGATTGAATATTTTTTGCAGTTCTACATTTTTTTGTGACAATGGTTGATTCCCCATAGGTTTAAGAGAGTTGCAATTCATTAAATGTAATTGGCTCTGTCTGAAAACGTGGCAGCTGACTTGTTGCCTCTCTGCCCTATCAGGCAATGACTTTGCAGGGCACCTCACGAAACTGATTTCGGACAGACTTCTGAGGCAATGGTTTACAGCAAAATAGAGAGAGTTTTGGTGAAAACTAAGCAAATATTTATTTACTAATTTCTTGCTAGAAATTCCATCAAAAGTGGAAAACGTTGGTCGAAAGTGTACATTTTTAACACACAAACGGACCATGCAACTTTCAGATGCCATTTTTATTTTTTAGCTCCTCAGCATTCATGCCCAAATAAGTAGCTGGACATTATTTCTCATCGTTTTTTACGGACATGACATTAATCCATAATTTCCTATCAAATAAGATCCCATAGCTCATTATCAAAATCTTTGGATATTGATGAAAGTTGTTAATTTTTCAACTTTTGTTCAACAGATATCTGGGCATAATTTGACATAACTTGCAAAGATGTTTTTATGTATTTTGAATCTAAATATATTTGTAATCTTGTGATTTTATTTGGTGAATTTCATACGCACAAGAACATGGATACATTTCTTACGTTTATTGACTCTCTATATTGATAATAACAAATCTATATAGAATTATATTTGCTAAAGAGTTAAACTTAATTGAAAAGTAAAACTTTGAACTGCTGTCTTAATTGTATTTTATTTATTCTATTTTATTTTATTTTACTTCATTTTTTTTTTTTACAGTTTAAGTTTTTACTTGTATGTAAATTCTGTGTTGTTTGTTTAGGATTCAATAAAAAAGATAATATAGTTAAAAATGTAAAATAAGATTGTAGGATCACTGGCAGAACACTGATTTTTATGTCCTCTCTCAGTAATGGATTTTCATAAAATTTTAACAAAATAAATTTTAAGTAGTGCTTCAGTAAATCTTGAGTAGAGGTTTAATGTATGTACCTCATTACTTTGTGTTTGTCTGTGCAGGTTTATGCAACCCTTAATGGGCTAATTACCAGACAACCATTTGCAGTGGGTGGCTCTGGAAGTTTCTATATCTATGGATTTGTGGATGCTGAATACAAACCAGGCATGACCAGACAGGAGAGCCAAGAGTTTGTGATCAACAGTGGGTCACATATATAAATCAGTTTTCTTTCTATAGTTGTATTTCAGGGTTACACATCTTACAAGTCACATGCTTTGCTTAAATGTTTTACCATGCAGAGTAATTTACTGTATAAGGGACCCACTTGGGTGAGGCCTGCTTAAAATGCTGTGCCTGTTGCAAAATGATCATGAATATCAGTGTGAACAGTCAACAACAATATTATCTGGCTCTTTCTAAAATCATATTATCTGCAGTATTTGGATTGTGAATCTTTTCTAATTTACAATGTGCCTTGTACTTCCAGGTCTGTCGCTGGCAATGAGCAGAGATGGTTCCAGTGGGGGTGTGGCCTACGTTGTTACCATTGACAGTGAAGGCGTAGACGAGAAATGCGTTCTGGGAAACCAGCTTCCTACATTCTATGATCCAGATATAATGGAGCCAGCCAAGGCAGCAAAAGTGTGAACAAAAATTATGTTTGATGCATTTAATTAGTTTATTAATAAAAACATTCTCTCTTTTTTCTTTGTCCAGTGTTAATTTTTAATAATTTGTAACCCTTGTTGCACCTTGTGTTAACATGCAGATAGTTGTTCTAAAGAAAATGAGAAAATTCCACAAGAACATATAGATAGTCAGAATGACAAAATGAGTCATGAAACATAATGTATAGGTGCATATTCACATAGAGTAAGAAGTATCCATAGAGACAGAGCGCATTTAAGCCCCGGCCACATCGGGGGGGTGGGGCTGGAGAAACATTCCAATGCTCTCCGTTGACTTTGTATTGCGTAAAGCCGACTCCTTGTCATCTATGACTTATAACAAAAAACAGAACGATGTCTAAAAGCTGCTATGTGACAGGGTGCACAGCAAACAAGCTAATAAACACAGAACTAAGTTTTTATAAGCTGTCGACCCCAAAAAATGAGAGTTTAAGGAGACAAAGGTGGATACAGGCAATAAGACATGAAGCATCATAAATGACAAGGAATACGCAAT
The DNA here is from genome assembly GCA_033150135.1 of Gobio occitaniae. NCBI lineage: Eukaryota > Metazoa > Chordata > Actinopteri > Cypriniformes > Gobionidae > Gobio > Gobio occitaniae. The sequence continues at coordinate 73,079 of JARQWZ010003063.1, forward strand.
ACAAAGTCAATGGAGAGCGTTGGATTGTTTTCCCCCCGGTGGGCGTGGTTTACAGATTATGACGCATGCCACTCTGTCTCTATTGACATGACACACATAAATCAATTTTGGCATTGATTGCCATTTTACTGCTTTTGCTGTTTTTCTTGACTTTCAAACCAGAGAGAGTATGTTCAAAGTGGAAAAAATACGAACGGTTAGCCAACAAAAAGCAAAATGTTTAGAATACAATGCTATTTTAAAAGGAAACAAATTCTGTTTCATTGTGAATATGTGACTGTTATTATAAATAGTAACGTATTCTTGGAAAATGCTTATAATGAGAAACTCATTCTTGTTTGACCTCCTCTTCGTCAGCTTCTTTTTCCTCAGTGAAGAGCCTCTCTCTCAGTTTATAGTAATTGCCCTTCTTCTCCATCAGTTCCTGGTGCGTCCCTTGCTCCACAACCTCCCCTTTGTCAATCACAATGATCTGGTCTGCCCTTTCAATTGTTTTCAGCCTATGTGCGATTACCAGCAAGGTCTGGTTTGGATGACGGGCAAGAGCATCCTGAACCTATAAATGGAATAAAGTTGTTGAGATAAGTATTAACAGGCTTCTTTTTCAGTAATAGAACAGATTCACCAGAAGTTGTTTTGAAGTGTAGTAAAAAAGAGGTGACAAAAAAATGTACCGCGCATTCGCTTTCAGTGTCCAGGCTGCTGGTGACCTCATCCAGTATGAGCACCTGAGGTTGTCTGATTAGAGCTCTGGCAATAGCGATGCGCTGCTTCTGACCACCAGAGAGAAGACAACCACGCTCTCCAACATCTAATGCACGTAATATCCATATACAGACTTAATGAAAGGTTATAACTCAAAACTTAAAGGAGTAGATCACTTTAAAATGAAAATTACCCCATGATTTACTCATCCTCAGGACATCCTAGGTGTATAAGACTTTCTTCTTTCTGATGAACACAATCGAAGTTATATTAATACATACCCTGACGCTTCCAAGCTTTATAATGGCAGTGACGGGGTCCATTGACTTTGAAGCTCAAAAAAGCACATCCATCCATAATAAACGTACTCCACATGGAGCCAGGGCGTTAATAAAGGCCTTCTGAAGTGAATTGATGGGGTTTTGTAAGAAAAATATCCATATTTAAAATGTTATAAAGTAAAATATCTAGCTTCAACCAGACCGTCTTCCACACTCAAAAAAATTATTTATGATGCTGTTCACCAGGGCCGTGCAGAGAGTTCGTCAGGGGCAGGGGCTCAAATGTAAAAAAGGGGCAATATGTAAATATATATATATATATATATATATATATATATATATATATATATATATATATATATATATATATATATATATATATATATATATATATATATATATGTGTGTATATATATCCTTATGCTCATCAAGCCTGCATTTATTTAATCAAAAATACAGAAAAAACAGTAGCCTAATATTGTGAAATATTATTACATTGTGTTCTTTTTAACTTTTTATTAATCAAAGAATCTTGAAAAGAGTATCACAGTTTCCATCATTGACATTAAATCCTCATATTAGAATGATTTCTGAATGATCATGTGACACTGAAGAGTGGAGTAATGATGCTGAAAATACAGCTGTGATCACAGGAAAAATTATATTTTAAATTATTTTAAAATAGAAAACCATTATTTTAATATATTTCGCAATATAGCTGTTTTTTATCAAATAAATGCAGGCTTGATGAACAGACTTAGTTCATAATGCTGCATAATATTCAAAAATAGTATAATAAAGTCCTTTCACGTAACCATTTCGCCAGCCTACACTTCACATAATAGGCCTGTAGGTGCCGGTGGCACTTGGGTTTTGTTAACTTTGATAGTTTCATGAAATAGTAAACGGTGTATCAATATAGGCTACATAAATACAAGTGAATTTAACACTACTTACCATTAATGCGACTTTTGCTGCTGTGGTTTTGTGCAGGGATTTGTTTGTTGTCTGTTAAAATCCATTTTGTCAGTGATGCAATTAATAAAATGAGACAAACCGCAGGAAATCGTTCCACAAACGTTAGTTCGTCTGTCCATGTAATTTTCAACCGATTTATGAATAAGAACAGAAAATTACCGCTTCACATCGCCCAATGGCATTTGAACTTGCTTTGCCAGATCACGATTGGTTGGTGTATAGCCTATACATGACAAACGGGCATTGGTGAATTGTGTAATACTTTAAAATATATAGCTAATATATAGCTTTGTAATTAAATCAACACATTAGCTTTGATTATGGATGAAAAAAAAAAATATTGGTTTACTTTTTTCCCGTGAGGCCACACACTCTCGGAAAGGACCATATTTGGCTCGAGAGCCGTTTCCGAACAGTGGAAAATCAGCAGTCAATCTAAACGCACGCGACCCATAGCAACGCGTTATGACAACGCCTCAACAGAAATTGTCCGACTTTTGAGCCGTTCATTACTATTGTATGCATTGTCATGTTATAATAATCACATTTATTTATTTTTATTGACCACAATATTATCATTGATATTTGTCTGAGAGGGGCACTTTTGATTCATTTTGAAAAAGGGCAGGGGCTCGAGCACCCAAAGCCCCCCCCCCCTCTGCACGTGCCTGCTGTTCACTTTATTCAAGCAATTCATCTTGATTTAACACCATTAAATTAGGTTTTTGGTTCAAATGTAATTGATTCATGTTAAACTGACTTAAAACCGTTACTCTTTGACATAACTTGATGTTTTCATTTTGAAATAACATGTTTCAATCAAGTAACCCAATCAAACAAGACTTTCATTTCCCATTATGCTTTGCAAAGGGGCTGAATTCGGAGAGTAAATGTTTAAATAAAGTGCAATTTGATGCATTTTTAACAAGATGAGAAAATTGAGAGACTTTTTAATGCTTAATGTTTTGTTATGATGGTGTTTAAAAGTTTGTGTTATGTTTTTTTTTCGAGGTTACCATTGTGGTGAAGTGTAGAGCATGTGCTTGGGGTGAGGACCTACTAATAACTATTAAAGGTCCTGTTCTTCGTGATCTCATTTTTCAAACTTTAGTTAGTGTGTAATGTTGCTGTTAGAGCATAAATAATACCTGTAAAATTATAAAGCTCAAAGTTCAATGCCAAGCGAGATATTTTATTTAACAGAAGTTCCCTTTCAAAGCCTACAGCGAACGGCCAGTTTGGACTACATCCTGGTACATCCTGCTTTAATTACGTCAGTAGAGCAGTTTGTCGACTAACCTCCGCCCACAAGAATACGCGAAAAAGGGGGCGTGGTCTTGTTGCTCCCTCGTGGAGAAGAGGAAGTGTTGCGTTCGGTTCGGTTGCGTTTGTCGCCATCAGACGCTGTTATTTTCATCCCGAAGTCAAATCACCTTTGTTTGGCCTTCAGGGGCTGTAGTTTGAGTGCGTTCATCTCCTTGTTATGGTAAGAGGCGTGACCTTCCCGGGCAACGTGAGCTAAGCTGCTGTCGAATCACAACACGGGAACCGCTGGCACAATCAGAACTCGTTACGTATTTCTGAAGGAGGGACTTCATAGAACGAGGAAATTCTCAGGCCGTTTTGAGGACAGTGAAAACAGCAGTATACAGATAAGTAAATTGTGTGAAAAATACTGTGTTTTTTTACACATGAAACATGAACACATGTTATATTGCACACTTTAAACACAATCAAAGCTTCAAAAAAACACGAAAAACGGGACCTTTAATGTTGTTTTAATAATAAAAAAAACTACTTTGGGCATGCCAACAAATGTAACAAAACCCTTTTCTGGCCAGCCAATATAATCTTGTAAAAGGTATTGTAAATGCGCTCAAAAGCTATTCTTTGAATTAATGTAATTAAATCATGGAAAGGATTTCCATGTGATTAAATAGCTTTCTTTCAGCATTAAGCACTTTTGTAAGGCTAACTTAAATAAATTAGTTGGTCCAAAACATTGCAAATTAGTTGAGCTGACACTATTAAATTAAGCTGTGCCTAACCATAGTAAATATGTTGAATCAACATAAATACATTAAATTGGAATAACAGAATTGCATAACGCTGAAATAAAGCAAGTTAATCATACGGAAATACTTTCCATGAATTTTTTATGTTCATTCAAAGAGTTATTTTTTTGAGTGCATATTCACCTTACGGAAAAAAGCGTAACTGCCGCGATGTATTACTAGAAAAGCGTTACTAGCGTTACACTCTCTGCGTAAGTTGAATACGGAAGCCAGTCTGGTGGAAGCTAGATATTTTACTTTAAGTTTTAAATATGGATATTTTTATTACAAAACCCATTGCGAAGGCCTTTATTAACCCCCCGCCGAAGCCGCGTGGAGTATGTTTATTATGGATGGATGCACTTCTTTGAGCTTCAAACTCAATGGACCCCGTCACTGCCATTATAAAGCTTGGAAGCGTCAGGATATTTATTAATATAACTCTGATTGTGTTCATCAGAAAGAATAATGTCGTATACACTTAGGATGGCTTGAGGGGGAGTAAATCATGGGGTAATTTTCATTTTAAAGTGAACTACTCCTTTAAGTAATATGCCAAGATAAAGAAGATATTAGGTATGATAAAATACTCTAAGTTTAAAAATATAATTTCTAAAGAGACATAGGACTAATAGTAATCGCAATGCATGTATTAGCATATATGCACATCAGTGGAACAATGATTCTTTAGGTGTACCTGCGTCATATCTTTTTTCTAGACGACTGATGAAATCATGGGCATTGGCTTCATTGGCTGCATCCTCCACCTTTTTCTGATCACAATCAGTCAAACCGTAAGCTATGTTGTCCCTGATGGAGCCAGAAAAAAGCACAGGGTCCTGACCCACCATGGCCACCTTTGGAATAAAAGAGCAAGAGCATTAGACTCCACAATGGACATTATGCAATGCCATGATTTAATAAGATCCCGAAATGACTGTTACCTTCTGGTGCAAATATTTGTGCTGGTAGTTCTGCAGTGGCTGTCCATCTAACAGAATGTGTCCCTTTTGAGGCTGGTAGAATCTCTCCAGCAGACTCACACAGGTACTTTTCCCCCCACCGGACATTCCCACCAGAGCCGTCATTTGACCCGGCTTCAACTCCAGAGAGAAGTTCTGAAATCAATCAAACACAGCATATTAATTGAAACAAATATACAGACTTTGTATACAATATACAAACACATTTATTTGGAGATATAGGGTATAAAATATAAAGTTTTACTAAGTGACTAAAAACAAATAGGAGATCAAAAGTTACATTAATTATAGTAATCTAATGATCTCATTGTAGTTAGATTAATCTAATTGACTAAATTAATCTAATAAACAATTTTGTATATATTCTTAATATATACAAAATAATACTGTATAATACTGCACATTTTGAATGCATTGTACCTTGAGGGCTGGTTGATCAGGTCGAGATGGGTAGAAGAAAGTGAGGTCGTTGAAGTGAACTTTGCCAGTCAAGGTCTCAGGATGAAGACTGCCTTCCATGCCCACCAGTGGCTTTCTGTCCAGGTACTCAAAAACTTTAGCAGCCGCACCCACAGAGTTTAGCATGTTAGAATACATGTAGACAAGAGACTGTGGAAAGACAGAACAAGAGTTCACTGACTGCACAGTTTTATGCAAAATATAAAAAATGTAAATTTCTAATATTATATGGATGCAATATTTTTTACTAAAGGCCCATTTACACTGCACCGACAGATGCAGAACAATGCCGACAGTCACCTGATTACGGCACTTCACTTCACATTCTAATTCCGATTTAAGTGGCGAAAACAAGCTCCGACAGACAGCAACAGACATCAAAAGGGGTAACTGATCTGAAGTGTCTGTTGCCATCTGTCGCCGTTTGTCATTGCAAACATGAATCGGCCTTAAAACGCTAAAATGAGAGCTTTTGTCTAGGTGTCTATGTAAACATTATGCAACTAACATAAATTAACTTTAAAACTTTAAAATTAAGATTAAAACTGCTACTACGCTTCGTTCTGAGCAGTTTCAGACAATTTAAATCACGTTTTATGTCTCTACATATAGGGCCTATTCATACACCCAGCGCAATGCGACGGCAGGCGCAATGCAAGTGTTTTTTGCTAGTTTCAGCCCAACGTAGTTATCATTTTCACGTCCAGCGCCACGTTGTTTAAATAGAAAATGCACCCGCGCCCATCTGGTCTGAAAACGAGGTGTGTTCAGGTGCATTGTTGGCGAGTTGCTATTTTGAGGCAACTGAAAACGACTGCGCAGTATTTTTTGTGTTATTTAAAGGGCGCATTAGTAATATGCGCCTATAGGCTGGTGCACAATGCACGTACACTCTGCTTATTACACACAGGGACACGCAGCAGCACACACACATTTTAAAATATTATTTAAATATAATTCCTCTCTGGAAAAGCGTTCAGTCTTTCCGGTCGCAAATTCCGCCATGTAAATAGTGAATCAGCCATGGTGCGAGCGCAACTGGCTTTTAAAGGGAATGGGAGATGAGACTGATTGGTTTATTGCACGTTATGCCCAAAACACACCCATGACTCGTTTAGGCCCCGATCAGACAGAACGTGTTTGTGCAGCGAGAGGCACCTTTTTTGAATAGATTTCTGTTGGCAGAGAGCATTATGCGCGCTGCTTATGCGCCCCAGGCCCCTCGCGTTTTAACCACCTGCTGCGCCTCGCGTTTTTTGAAGGAGTGCTCTGAGCGCATGAAGTTGAAAAAAAAAATCAACTCTGAGCGGAAAAAGCGCCAAACGTTATAGCATTTTTTTTCTATTGTCCAATTGAATGAATGGAGAGGCAGGCCTTCCATTGTGGTGACCTTTACCTTGATGAGACTGACAGGACAGCTTATTCGGGGGTTTCCTAGCAACATAAAAAAAAACCCTGCAGCACACTGCTATTTTCTTAATTGAAAAACGTCGACCAATAAAAGGCAGTAAGGTGCGCCTCGTGTTTTCAAACCTGAAAAAAGCATTCTGTCTGATCGGGGCCTTTTAAGAGAGGTACAACCCTTTTGGACCATGCGCCTGGCGCACCGACCGTTTTTTCCGTTGTTCAACTAGCAAAAATGGATTTGCACATGCCCTAAGTGCACCTGCACATGCGCTCAGATCGTTAAAATAGGCCCCATTGTACCTGATGAAGGTCAAATTAAAACATTCATTGCACATGACTGTACATATATACACCACAATTTCCACAATTTCCATACTGGATTAAATTTCTCAGAGGACCCATGAATTAGCTGTAATTTTATTAAAATGCATTCAACAACAAAATCTGTGAAACTCAAATATACCTGACCTCCTTAGGAAAACCATTCACGTACAGATAGTGCTTTGAATGAATGTACTAAGAAAGAGACAGTGGTTATATATGAATAAAACGAGTCCATACCCCAATGTATGATCCCAGGTCACCCTGGTAGAGGATGAAGGACACAAGGTTGCCTGTACTCATGCACCCTGATTTGATGAGCTGACGACCGTAGTACATCATCAGGACTTGAATTACTAATGACATCAGCTGCAAATATAATAAATATAATACAGTTAAATAAAACCTAATGCTATATGTCATGCTCAGACTGATGATGAAAAGAAACATCAATGTATTGTATATTTAAGCTATATTTTACGTAAATTTAACATATGGAATTAAGTAAAATCTACTTAACTAAGTTAAGTTAAATTAACAAAGAAAATAAGTAACTGTAACTCGGTCGGTTAAAGATTGTTGGGTAATTTCTACTTAGTTGAAGATTATGTTGCAAAACTCTGTTTCAAGTACATTTTACTCAAACAGTATAACACTGAAATAAGCCATGCTTTTAAAGTGTATGCTTTATTTAGAACATCCAAGTAAATAACACAGTAGATATTGTGTAGACAACATATCTATAATAGAAGTAATGTGGTATTGGTACACAATACACAATACCAGAAACATTTGTTGGATCATTTTTGAGTATGAATGTGTTATTTTTAGTAGAAAATGAACTTCAGATGTCACAAAACAGCAAGTTTCTAAACCTATCAACAATAAAACAGTATAAATAAAGCTTGAAAACAATGAAAAATGCAACATTATTAATTAATCATTCCCCAGTGCATGATGGGAACACCAATATCAGAAAGTCGAGTAGGTTTTACTTAATTCTATAACATTGATATTTACGCTTTAATTTCTACAAGCTTAAATTGAGTACTAATATAGAATTTACGTTGTTTTTTAAATTCTTGCATGAACTAACTTATTCAGGTAAAAATTAAAAAAAAAATTTCCTGTAGAATTCACTTCACCACAGAATCATTTTCATCAGTTATACAGGGAGTGCAGAATTATTAGGCACGTTGATTTTCTGATCATATTTTTTTTCCAGGCACATTTGACCAATTCCAAACCACAGTAATCCTAATAACTACTATTGATTTAGTATTTAATAATGTATAAGTGATATATAATTGTTCATGAAGGCTGGAAATGAAAATCACCTTATATTCAGGTGTGCAGAATTATTAGGCATGTTTTCTTTTACAGATAAATTGAGCCAAAAAAGAGATTTAACTCAGACTGAAAAGTCAAAAAGTATTAAATGCCCATGAGAAGGATGCAATACTAATGCAATACTAGACATTGCAGTTAAGGCATGACCATTGGACAGTGAAATGCTCGTTGGGTCAGCAGGATCTGACAAAAACAGGTGGTGAAGAAAAGACACCTGTTAACTGCAAAAGAATTAAGAATTAAGGTGAAGAATTAAGGGTGAAACCATCAGGAACCCTTTAGTCTCCAGCACCACCATTTTCCAGAGCTGCAACCTACCTGGAGTCTCCAGAAGTGCAAGGTGTCAGGATCTCAGAGACTTCAGTTAGGTAAAGAATCCTAAAAAATGACCCCCACTAAATAAGAATCACAAGCTGAAGTGTTGTAAAATACATGAAGCCTGCTTTTTTATAGGCTTTATAGGTTTTATAGGTTGAGAATGACTCTTGAAGGACCAGCTCCTCATCCTCTAGTACCACTGTTTGAAGAATTCATCTTCCAGAATCTGGCAGAATTCTTCAAACAGTGGTACTAGAGGATGTGGTGCTGGTCCTTCAAGAGTCACTCTCAACCTATCTGTCCATAAAGCCTATAAAAAAACCTTCTTCATGTATTTTACAACACTTCAGCTTGTGATTCTTATCTAGAGGGGGTCATTTTTTAGGATTCTTTACCTAACTGAAGTCTCTGATATCCTGACACCTTGCACTTCTGGAGACTCCAGGTAGGTTGCAGCTTTGGAAAATGGTGGCGCTGGAGACTAAAGGGTTCCTGATGGTTTCACCCTTAATTCTTCACCTTAATTCTTAATTCTTTTGCGTTTAATAGGTGTCTTTTCTTCACCACCTGTTTTTGTCAGATCCTGCTGACCCAACGAGCATTTCACTGTCCAATGGTCATGCCTTAACTGCAATGTCTAGTATTGCATTAGTATTGCATCCTTCTCATGGGCATTTAATACTTTTTGACTTTTCAGTCTGAGTTAAATCTCTTTTTTGGCTCAATTTATCTGTAAAAGAAAACATGCCTAATAATTCTGCACACCTGAATATAAGGTGATTTTCATTTCCAGCCTTCATGAACAATTATATATCACTTATACATTATTAAATACTAAATCAATAGTAGTTATTAGGATTACTGTGGTTTGGAATTGGTCACATGTGCCTGGAAAAAAAATATGATCAGAAAATCAACGTGCCTAATAATTCTGCACTCCCTGTAATATTGCAATATCTGCTAACAATGTATTTTACTATATATGTTAACTATTAGAAATATATTCAGATAATATATTTAATTAAATATATTAATTAAATTTTATATATTAAAATTGAATGATAATTGAAGGATAGAATCCAATGCAGTAAACCCACCCGTCGTACTAATAGGTAGACGGCCCTCACTGTATCTCTTCGAGTCTTCAGGTTGTGAGTGTCAGTCAATCGGTCACCATAACGGCAGGCTTCACAGGCTTCCATGCGGAAACTGCGTACAGTCCTCACCCCGGCAACCGCTTCTCCTGCGGTCTCATTGGCTCTGGCCACCGAGTCTTGAACTTCTTTTGATAATTGCTGCACAGCAAGACAGTTTTGATTCAGTGTAAACATTTAAAAGAAAAATTATTTAGAAATTAATAGAGACAGCGATACAGAGGATGTATTTAAGTCAGGAGTAGGTGAAGGGTCCACATTAAGAAATGTTAATGAAGCAACATAAGAGGGGAGAGGTCAGAATGAGATGCTTAAACTTGATCTTACATTTGAACATTAACTTGGATCATTTCACCTCTGAGCTAAATTGCTATATTTAAATCAGTTCATCTGACCTCGTAGTGTGTGTTGTAAATCTTCTGAGTGATGGCAATCAGTGGGGCTTCGATGAAAGTGACCAGTGTTAGTTTCCAGGACAGGCTGACCATCAGATATAGGACGCCAACACTCTTGATTAAGCTGCGCAGAAGGATGTTCACATTCATTGCCACGGATTGGCTCATTAGTTTGGTGTCGACAGACAGACGGGATGTCAAGTCCCCTGACAACAGATAAAAAACAGTTTGAGATAATAATTAAGCATATGCATAAAACCTTTAACTCTTGAGCAAATAATTTGTCCTACCTGTCTTTTTATCCTCAAAAAATCCAATCTCCTGTTTGACCAAAGAATTAAAGAGCATAAGACGAACTCTCTTGTTCAGTCTGGACAGAGTGCACATGAAGAGGCCTCCACGCATCCCAGAGGACAAAGAGCTATATGGATGAGGAAAATATTCATGGATATTAATGTATACATAATTTTGTATGTATTTTTTACACATTAATGGACGGACCACATAAACTATATTGACAAAAGTTTTGGGACGCCTGCCTTTACATGCAGTTGAAATTTAATGACATCGGATTCTTAATCCGTAGGGTTTAATATGGAGTTGGCCCACCCTTTGTAGCTATAACAGCTTCAACTCTTCTGGGAAGGCTTTCCACAAGGTTTAGGAGTGTGTTTATGGGAATTTTGACCATTCTTCTAGAAGCACATTTGTGAGGTCAGGCACTGATGTTGGACGAGAAGGCCTGGCTCGCAGTCTCCGCTCTAATTCATCCCAAAGGTGTTCTATCGGGTTGAGGTCAGGGCTCTGTGCAGGCCAGTCAAATTCCTCCACACCAAACTCGCTCATCCATGTCTTTATGGACCTTGTTTTGTGCACTGGTGCGCAGTCATGTTGGAACAGGAAGGGGCCATCCCCAAACTGTTCCCACAAAGTTGGGAGCATGAAATTGTCCAAAATGTCTTGGTATGCTGAAGCATTAAAGGGGTTTTATGTAGGATGGACTAGGTATTGCAATCCAAATTCAAAATATTGGAGCGGGTAAATATTGGAGCACCCTCCTCCTCAGACTGGAAGCGCACGCATGTTGCCAGATTGACGACACAAGCAGGAACGAGTGCACCTGACAATGGAAAGCAGCGAGAAGGCTGCGTTCACACTTGACGTCTTTTTTAAGCTGCCAGCGTCTGTTTTACATTATAATCCTATGGAGTAAACCGTATTTTCAAAAAGTAATGAGCGCTTTTTTAAATACCAGTGCTGACGTCTTTTTCTGCAGCTCAGCGCGTCTTTTCCATGTATATTTTAGTCTACAATGAAACGAAATATGTCATAAAACACAACCCTGCCTCTTTTGGTTTACATTAAAATTATATTAAACATATTAATATGATACTTGTATGTATATTATATATACAATTGGATAAACTGACATTGGGCGTGTTACACAGACCAAAACAAAGACAGAAGTTCCGACACGGAACACACATTTTTACAGGAGAATAATTGATAGCATTGTTTTTCAGATAAACAAGTATAACTTAGCATGTTTCTTAAATATGCTTATGCTTTAGTAGAGTCAAAATCCTACATAGAGCCCCATTCATAGTTCCTTTCACTGGAACTAAGGGGCCAAGTCCAACCTCTGAAAAAAAAAAATCACACACCATAATCCCCCCTCTCTTTACCAATCTTTACACTGCAATGCAGTCAGACCGATTCCATGAAGCTCTCTACGCACTGTTCTTTAGCTAATCTGAAGGCCACACAAAGTTTGGAGGTCTGTAGCTATTGACTCTGCAGAAAGTTGGCGAATTCTGCGCATTGTGCACCTCAGCATGCGCTGACCCCACTCTGTGATTTTACGTGGCCTACCACTTCGTGGCTGAGTTGCTATTGCTCCCAATTGCGTCCACTTTGTTATAATACCACTAACAGTTTACCGAGGAATATTTAGTAGTGAGGAAATTTCATGAATGGACTTATGGCAACCTATCACAGTACCACGCTTGAATTCCCGAGAGCGACCCATTTTTTCACAAATGTTTGTAGAAGCAGTCTGCATGCCTAGGTGCTTATTTTATACACCTGTGGCAATGGAAGTGATTGGAACACCTGAATTCAATTATTTGGAGGGGTGTCTGTGTGTTATGGATAACAACCTTTTGACACAACCATTAAACTAAGCATAAACTGTGATAGCCCCAGCTAAAAAAAAGAAGAAAATAAATAATAATAATAATAATAGTATAATTGTTTCTATTAAGTTATGAAAATGTTTTTTCTGAATGGTCCCTGAATGTCCAAAATGTCAATTTTTAATGTTTTAAAAACGTTGATGGTTATGTGAACATCAAGGGAACATTCTATTTTATCATTCTTCAAACATTATGGGAACATTCTGAAACAAATTAGTCAAACATCCAACTAAAACATTTCAGAAAAAATGCTTCATGAACCATCTATAAATGTTTTTGCTAATGTTTTGCTAACTTTATTAATGATCAGATAACTTTGAACAAACATTCTGTTAATGTCAATGGAAAAACTTTTTTTTTGTTTGTTCAGAACTTTTTTTTTTTTTTTCATAAGAGAACCTTGCCAGAACATTAGCTAAAGTTCTGAGAGCATTCCCTGTTAGCTGGGTCACATTACTTTTAGTACCTGCCCAGTGAGAGAAGACCCATGAGAAAGATTGCTGACATGAAGCTGCTCGGTTGGTAATGATCTCCCAGGATGTCTATGACCTTTCCCGTGTAATATGGAATGCACATGTCACCTTTAAATGACAAAACAGAAGAAAAGCATTTACAGTATTGAACTTAAATTTAAAGGTCTGTTTACAACGACTCTCGCCTCTTAATCCATAGGATAGCCTACTTACATATGACCGCGAGAGCAAGAAACACGAACGCTCCACTCAGTAAGGGGGCGTCGGGTTTGGAATAACGGACCACTCGCATGAAGAGCGCCCGGTTTCTCTGTTTCGTCTCCGCGCATTCTGAACTTTCCGCTTTCCTTTTGGTGTCGGGAAAACTTACTTCCCAGAACAAACATGCTATAAGTGTTGCCGCTGTAGAAGCAATAGTTTTTCCAGGGCAAGACAAAGATCCGCTCCAGTTTTCCGGCTGTGTGTTCATGAGGAGCGTCAGTCCGCTTTCATAAACTGGACACATCAAGCATGTCACCGCCACACAGCGCCGCACGGATGCATCTTTCCAGCTGCCGAGCAGAAAACACCTGAGAGTTACCCACTTCACGACAGCCACAAACCAGAGATGAGTCAGGAGAAACAGACTGTTGTTGCTCTTTAAAAATGCATTTGTGCTGTAATGTAGCACACAGCTCATCGCCAGATCCACGAGCAGCGCTTTTGCATGTTGTAGCTTGAGCTCCATCGTGCAACGTTTATTTATTTCTAAACTAAGACTAAGAATGGGAATTCTGTCCTTTTCGAAGACTACAAGCTATAGCTAGGCTATAGTCTTCTCATTCGCATTTTTCTCCTGATTTTCTACTTTCGGTTTCATTTAGATGGGGATTTCCGTGCAGGAGTAGCTAGAGTTTGTTAATTCTGGCCAATAAAAGCGTTTCTATTAAAATTAAAACATTCCATAACTGGAAACGGCCAAAGCCCCCCCAAAAACAGGATAAATAGCGAAAAATATTAATTAAAAGAACTTTTTATAAATAGGCATAGCTTAACTGTTTGTTTTTGTATTTTCATTAGTGTAGGCTGTATATATATTATATATATATATAGCCTATAGTAGCCTGGAACTGATAGTGTCATTATACACAATATATACCTATTATTGTAGGCTATAGCTCTAGGTTAACGGTTGTGTTCTAATTTATCTCATTATTTTTTACCACTTCTTGTTTCTTCCTGGTTGTATTTTCAACCAGGCTAGCCTATATGTTAAAATATATATTTTTTTAAAGCAAGAAGATAATCTAAAAATACGAAGTAGCAATATGTAAACTCATATTCAGGTGCAAACAAAAATCGTTTAGGACAGGTGTTTTTATTGTTAGGTGTTTGTTTTGTTTAGGCTATTTATTACTATACAAACCAATTCAATTTATGAACGAGAATGTTTGATCTTACATGCCAATAATTGACCAATCCTATTACCGGGTCAACGGTTGCTAGGTAGAATTGAGCAAAGCAGGTTGTGTGAGGTGTTTGCGTGCAGTAGCCTACTAATCACTAATACAGCTAAATTAATTAATATATAAATAATTCTCTGAGGTAACAAAATCAATTAGAACCACCACAGTCACTGGATATTATGACAAATCATGTAAATAATCAGTAAAGTCAAGGATCATTTTTAATAGGGATTCAATTTTATCAACATTTTAACTACGGTGAATAGAGACTTTTTTTATTCTTTATTTCTTAAACATTTTAGATTTATAACTATTTACATCAGAGCCCTTATGTAGAGGTATAACCTGTAGGCTACATCTCAAGATTTCAAGTGGTCTGATAAGGTCCAACCAAAATTGTTTTGTCCTTCTGGTGGCGCCATGCACTTTGATTGTGGTACACTCCAAGAGGGTGATGTCCAGCAAATAGAAAACAGGTAAACATATCTGGGGTAGATGGCTCCAGAGTTTCAGGATAACCTTTTTGGCAGCATTAACAGACAAAATCCTCATTTGATAACGAAGAATCATCCAACAAAAGAAAAAGTAGTGGGTCCTTTTGGAACCGAGTCTTCAGAAGATCAGTCAACTTGTGCTGCTGCATAGGTGGCAAAAGGGGTCAGACTTCCTTTTCATTTTATATAATAAACATGGTGTGGCATATGCCTTATGGATTAACCAATAATGAATAATTTCGTGAGCTGGTTTTTTTTGAAGTAACAAAACAATTTCTCCAAACAGTGTCTCAGTCAATCACCGTGTTAAGTTCCCTAGAAGCCCACAGTCAGAATATTTGAGTACTGCATGTCGTACCACAAGTGATTCATAAACACACAATTCCTCTAGAATCCATACTGGAATCTATCCAGTTTATCATAGGATGAGGAGATAGTTTAGTCGACCAGGGTACACCATAAGCTTTCAGCGCAGATCTCAATCTTAAGTGAAAGAAAATGGAGAATCCTGGGAGAGAGAATTCATCTTTTAGAATCTGAAAGGATTTGAGCCCATAATCATGGTACAGATTTTGGAGAAATTGTACAGATCTTTTAAAGTCTAAATACCACATTCAACCCAGCATTTGGAAACAAATGGTTTGATACCAGTACAAAGATTATTATTATGCCAGATAGGGGTAGAGTCACTGTGGAAATCTTAAAATCTGTTCTGCTGCTTTCCAGATTTGAACAGAATTACTTATAATTGGACCAAACTTTTTCAGAGCTTTCTTATATCAGTAAAGGATAAAACGCAAAATGTAATGGGTGAATATAATAGGTAAATAAAAGGTAAATAATATTAGCTTCTTGGGCATGCCGTGGCACAGGGGAGTCAGCATCCACCCAAGTCCTAAGCAGTTATTTGGTACGCTAAATAATAGGACCAAAAAACATATAGCGATAAGCAACCATGAGGTTTATTTTAGACAAATTGTATAGTCCGTTTATTATTCCACAGGTATTTTGCAACTATTGAGTTTTTTAAAATAAGCAATAGGTGGTGCCTGAGGTAACACTAAAAAGAAAAAAAACTTAGCCTTGGAAGTATGAATAGTGACTCTTATAGATAATTCTTTAGTTTCACTGATGCATGTGTGTGGTTTGCATGATCTCACACACATACAGTAGAAATGGCAAAGTACTACACAGGTTTTCTTAATAAATATTCCTTCATGTCACATCATCAGTGTGTGAGTATACTTCTTGTGTAATTTTACTGCAAACCTGTAAAGTGATCAAGTGATTCTGATTAATATTTCAAAATAAATATGGGAAGCGATCATGTAGTTGAACATCATAGTCTTGTATGTATAACATAATAGTATTTATTGCATTCAGTTTAGTAATCAAACAAGTGAATAATGTCTTCTTAAAAATAATAGTTTTGTTTGAAGTCACCATTATGGTGATTAGTGTTTGCTTTAGTTGGGCACTTGACCCTTGCCATTTTAGCCGTTTGATTTTGTCTGGTTTCTGTAGCTATTTGTTACGGCAAGGAAAACCAAGAGCAAATGTTATCAGGTGGTGTTAATGTATTGATTATCACAATTATTACAATGTGGTCGAATTACTGATATAATCCAGTGATCTTATTACTGATATAATCCAGTGATCTTATTACATGTGTGATGTGTAAATGACACATCACATATATAAAAATATGGATAACACATTATTGATTATAGTATTGTGCTTACTTATAACATCCAGAGTAAAACAAAAATGTCAATAAGAACTTTTGTACATGTATGAAAGAAACAGCCAAACTGGTTTGCAATAAGTGAAGATGGTAATGTTGTTTGAGGAGTTGTTTAATCATCCTCTGCTGAGATTTGATGTATTTTCATTTGTAGTTGATTTGGCAG